>JABSTQ010007287.1:0-179770 GCA_013358835.2 Ixodes persulcatus
TATAGGGCCTGTACGTCGGTTGGAAATTTGAGGGTGTATTAGTATTTTTGACAAAGGGGTGTAACAATACACCCTTTTACACCCTTTTTTTAGAGTGTATATTCCCAATTCCGAGACGGCCCTCGGCCGCAATCGTTGAACCCGATTTCACGTTCAAATATTCGAGTGTTATCCAGATATTGACATACCGCTCACGATTGTTCGTTCGAGGGCATAGCTTTCCCATTTCGTTGTTTTTGGCCACCATCTACGATTACTAACACCCGACCGAGGCGCTTTTATTCACTGCCCCAAGTCTATATAGTCGGATCCACCGGGACCTTGCCATCAAATGTAGAACTGCGCAACACTAAGCAAGATAGAAGATTTAATACTCGAAAATTGCAGCTGGTCCCAAATTCCGTTACAAAGTATAACTATCCACGCATTTCCTGCTCCGAAATTCCCTGTAGACCGAAACATCGTTCCAACAAATCGAATAAGAATTGGGCCTGAACACGTCTCTTCGCCAACATAATTCGGATAATACCATCATTAGCATAAAGCCCCACATAACTGCTCAAACACTCGTGACTTTCGTGTACTTAGCAACGTCACTATAGCTTCAATGACACATGAAAAGTGCTCGCATTTAATTAGCGCCTAATTGAAAAAAAAAAAACCGCACGTGCTTTCTCCTCGTCCTAGTTCTTCGTTTGATGGCCGCTCGCTAATGCAGCTTTGATGGCGATCCTCCGCAGAAATTGGCTTCTAATCACTCGCGTTCCGCTCGAAAGCCCTCGGCTCTAATCAGCACCGTCATTGATCAGAACTCTGCTCGACACCTTGACGAACAGTGCGCGGGTTTTATAGTCGACTTTGAAGAGAGGCTTCAAATACGCCTTGACATTCAAATGCACTTTTTGATCAATGCCAAACTTTCTAAACAGATACTACATTATAGAGTGTCATAGAAGACATTTCTCGTTTTGAAACACGGCAGTTTAATATGATATTCCTATTCTAAGAAACGTTCTATACACTGCAAACTTAAGAATGGCAGGGATTTCTCTTACGTACGCGCCTCTTGCATTGTGATGGGTTCTTGGGGGTTGTTATGGACTAATGCTGCAATCTCATTGGCTGCGAACCAATAATACGAGGCTCCGGACTCGTTGCGAACTTAATTTCTTAAGCCTCTAGTAACTATACACACGCATTCCAGCGTTATATTATGACTTTTTAATAGTGTAAAGGTTGTTACTTTCCTGCTTACTCCGATGTGGGGAGGAATAAGTTAAAGAAATCTAAATGCCGGCACGTCTATCTAGACGCAGCGGTTTTGCAAAGAGCAACTCAAAATGACACTGAAGCCAACATTTAATTATGATCGCTTCTTCTTCGTTCAAGAATTACGATCTGTGGTAGAGTTTGACAGCTACTGATGATGGTTGCGAAAATCCCTGCGCTAGCAAGATACGCTGTGACATCTCTCGTGCTTTAAAAAAGCGAACCCTTATGTTTGGTGAATTTAATATTTGAACAACTTATCCTACCTATATTTGTTCGCTTTATATTCCACTCGAATGTCTCCCACGACAGCTGCCTCTACGCGACTCTGCGAAGCACCTTACTAGAATAAGTTTCATTAGGCCTGCACCACTATAAGTTGGACATTCTAAACTTCACCGTAAATTTTATACCAACATGGGAGTTTGTGTGCCGCTTCGTGGTGCCCTAGTGCCGCGCTTGTTTGCCAAATAATTTTAAAGAAGAATTATTTAATATTTAATCCTACTTTGAATTAAGTGACATTTAAAGGTACAATAAACGGTAAGAAAGAGCGGTACCACTATGATTTTTCAATAATGTTTTAAAATGAAATGCACTAAACGTTTAATGTTTAGACCACACTTATATAATAACGAGATTTAAAGGCAAAAATAATGAACGCTGACCTTAAAAAATACCGTTCCACCTTAAGGTTATTGGAAAATCTAACGGCCGTTCTAAGTTCAAAGAATTGTACTTTAACTGTAGATCTCCTTCGTTCCTCGGCAAAGAAATTCGTTCCAGCAACACTACTCCGTACAACGCTCGCATACACATAGATGCCTTAAAACCTTTATGAAAAATTAAAACAAAAACAAAATAAATTACCTCGATATATGTCAAGTTTAGCTGGTTCCCTTAAAGTAGACGTATGGAGTCGGGATCGATCGAATCTCGTGAGGTCATAAAATATTGTGTTGCAGCGATTTACCTTTGTCCCGCTATTTAGTCAAGTCTGTGGCATACAGGAGTGTTCCTTGGGTATAAATTACTGCATACCATCGAGTTAAGCTAGCATTTTTACTACGTAAGTTTCAATTGAAAGTGTCAAGGCTTTCAATCAACAAAACGTAAAAAGCAAGAAAAAGACATATTTGAAGCCTGATAAGAAAACAAAGGTACTGACGTTTTGAAGGTCACTGTGAGCTTTACGATAAAAAAAAAACACAAAAAAAAACAATAAGGTTTAGTTTACGAGTGTACAAGGATGACATGTTCTGATGGAAAACTTTATTTTTTTAAGTAGTGCAAACTGGTGGTTGAATTCTGTCTTCGCTAGGTGTTCTAGAGTTCGACGGACCTCTGTTATTGCCAATAAAAACCTTACTCTCGCATATTTGCGTCAAACCCTAAAACGTCCCACACCCTCCGTAAAACTACTGCCGTATACTACTCGTAAAAAGTCTAAGTTAAAATAGGCCTCGTCTATTTGGTCTCCACGGAGTCATCCCTCAATATCATCTGTAGATGATTTGTGTAGTTATTATGAAGTTGAGTAGTTATTATAAATAAAAAGAAGGGCTTTGTTTTGAACGGATTCAATAATATCCGTTCAAAGCAGCCCTTTTTTGTGTATATAACTACTCAACATATACCAGCATATCAGGATTACGCCAATCTGCCAACCTTCATTCACTTTAACTTCGCCGCCGAGTGTCACGCGTCACTCTCCTTCATCGAATGTTTTTTAGCGCAAAACCCCCATCAGAGAATCATTACTATCACCTGCCCACTTCATTTTCCCTCCTTTAGATCAGGCATGTAAATTACGTCCAATTCGATCATCACCATTTTCTCAACAGACTTTAACGCAACCTTTAGCTTTCGAGGATTCGAACTCACTACCTCACAACCTCGTTTTCATAAACGATACACCAAAATTTGGTGAAACCATTACCCTCTTTCTATCCACCCTGGTAACTAGCTTACTGTATTGTTTTTACTGTTTGACTTTTTGTATGATTGCAACTCTTTTCTATAATACCCATGGGACCCTCGAGGAAAATAAATGACGATGCTGATGATGACGATGATTCTACGAGGGATTAATTGTCATGGTTATTGACTAATTAAGAAAAATATGGTAATTAACGTTTACTTATTGGTTTTAGCGGTCATGTTGCAAAGCAAAATTGACGGCAATTGCTATTAGAGGCCAGACGAATTAAAAGCACTTGCAAAAGTTTATGAGTGTTTGAGATATTAATTATACACGTTACCACGGTTTTTTAACCCAATTTAAAAATTCCGCTCAAAATTCGCGCCGCGGGTCTTGCGCACAATGACGCTAGGAAGAGAGACGAGTCACTTTTCTGAGTGTCAATATCGGTATTAGCGGCGAGAAGTTTTGGTGGCGCCCTCCTGTGGTTCCCCTTTGTGACGTCATTACCTTGCAACAAAAAGTTCGATGGTGTTTGTAAATAGCATGGTGGAAGCTTGAAATCATTGCGCTCTCAAAGGACACTGCCAACACCGTCAAAATTAAAGTTCTTCATTCCTCTTATTTCCGTCGATGAAAATCCCCTTTCCGACGTCATAGTCAGCGTTCGGCCAATCGTGGAAGGCCGACCACAGCGACGCTTTCGGTCGCGCACGGGGCTGGCGGGCGTTTTGCGCGCAATTTTTAAATCAGGCTAAAATGTTGAAATTTGACTAATTAATATCTTAGAAGCTAATGAAATGTTAAACATTCTTTTAATTTCTTTGATCTCTAATAGTAGTTTCCCTCATTTCTGAAATTGAAACGTAACTCGTAAAACCAATAAATAAAAAGTTAAGTAACAGATTATTGTTAATTAGGTACTTATCATGACCCTTATACCCTTAGCTGCTGTCCGCCAAAATCGAAGAACGCCTAGCGAAGACGGCATTCAGCTAGCAGTTTGCACTCTTTTTAAAGAAAAAAATCGTTTTCATTAAAAATATTACCTTGTATGTTGCGAAGTATTGGCCTACGACCCTCGAGCATTCGGCAGAAAAACATCGTAAAACTGTAGGGGCACAAGAAATGCCAGACAAACGCAGGAGTGGAATTTCTTTATCGTGTACCGAGTGGTAGAACATTTCTTTATACGATCTTGAGGCAGAATATGCGAACATTTCTTACTTTGGGATATACTTTACGTTATTTAAAGTGTAAGACAGGGTACTTTGTAGACTCTAACCAATATCGTCAATGTGCCCGACGTTTCAAAGCCTTGATCACGGGTGACTGTATCTGGGCCCAAAGGTAGCAATCTGTGCTTGTTTACTTCTTCTCTCTCTTAGCATTGTTTTCTTCTTCTGTTTTGTGTGTGGCGCATCTTAGCCCGTGATATAGCTGCTTGGCAGCGTTCCGGTGGATCGGCTCAGATTGCGGTTAGTACTTTGTATGTGCCAAGATTCTAATAAGAGACGCTTTCTCCAGTTTCTTTCTCTATCGAGGACGGAACTGCTGTCAAATCCGATGACGTGGCCGGTCTTCTGAGCATGTTCCGCCAGCGCGTTGCCTTGCATGTCTTTCTTCTTTACGTCATACTTATGTCTGCGCAAATGTTCGGGAAAGTTCTTCGTTTCCCCCACATAAGAGGCGTCGCATTCAGCACAAGGAATTCGGTAAATCCTGCCTTGAGGAAGAGGCGGAGTTCCGTCGAAATGTTACTTTAAGTAACTTAAAGTGTAAGACTTCAGCGCTCAATGAATTTTGTCACGTTCGTGGCTCACCGTTTTCAACAAAAGATTAAAAAATGTGGTAATAAGCACAACGGGCGCAAAAGCATTACAGTCAGAATTATTTTAAGAAAAATATGTCGCATGTCGGTCGCCGCAGTTTTAACAAGAGTACTGACGGTACAGACTATGTCCACAGTGCATTTCGCTAGTGGTTTATAATCGGATTGACGCATCTATCGCGTATAAGCACGTTTAATGCGGTCTTGCATGATCAGTTCGTGTCCACCTTCTTCTCAACTGGGCTTTATAGACCAACACGCTGCCCTGACGTCACGCCGCTGCCACTATAGCACGGCGCATGCGCAGATGCGGATCTGAGGCCAGATTTACGAACGACCTTACTCGAAAAAAGTGCGTACGACAAAACGTACGCACAAATTCGTATTCACGACGCGAAGTGTTCGTAAGTTTTGCAAGCGTTACGGCAGAATGTTGCGGCAGCTCCAGAGTTGTCTTACGCACTTCTTTTAGAATCAAATCGGCATGGCTGACAACGTGGCTCAGTTACTCGTCGCAACAACCAATATACATTAATATTTCTAAGTGCTCTTCACGCGCGCCACGACATCAAGCTATACGAAAAAGAAATACTCGAAACCAACCACGACAGAAATGACCGCTGAATCCACAGATATCTGCGGAAAAATCTACAACGACGACGATTCCACCGACCAAGCGACCGCCAAGGCTAGCTCGGAACTGGGGCCAAGGCACTCCGACGGAGCGTTGCTCCGACTGTCCCTGCTCAAGACCGTCTACGCACGTCCGGCTGGCTTGCCGGGTGAATATGCCCACGCGACACTTCGTGACCCTTTCCGTGAAAGTAGTTTAATGTCATCTCCTTGCTTTCAGAAGCAGCGGTGGCAAACGCTCTCGTCAAAAAAGGACAGGTCTCATCAATTCCATCTTCTTGTAGTGTGTGATATAGAGCTTAAATAAGCGCCGTATGAATTACCTTCGGAACATATGGTATGTACGCTTTGTTATTAGTATGTCATTTTTATTCTGACACGACGGAACGTCAACACTATCGAGCTAAAGCAGCTTGTGGCAGCTACGCGATGCCGGTCCAACATTCCTCTGACGAGTGTCACGTCAGCCTCGAGTTGCAATAAAAAAAGAACGATCCCCAAGCGCTTACCCAGACGCGGTCCAACAGCGCGATTCTAGCGCTTCCATCAAACACTCGCGTGTCCGCACCCAATGTGAACAGGTTGTTAGGTAGCTCTTGTTGTACACTCTCGTAATTAAAACTTATCTTCTTGGACGTCGGCTCGCTCCTGCGTCCCCGAGGCCGCGAAAAACACCGCGGCGATTTGTTTCCACGTGCCGCCGGTTTGCGAACGAGCGGCACGGGCCGTCTCTTTTTAGAAACGATAGTTGTGTGGGACGTCCGTAGCGATCGGGTTCGTATAAGTCGACGAAGGCGGTTAGCGCGGCCTCGACATTTGGCCCGTTTAAACCGGGGTAGCGTCGATATTTTACTGCAGGGACATGGTCCACAAACAAGCGTTGGTGAAAAGGCCACCTGCGTTTTATTATTCAGAATCCACGTGCTCCGAATTATGCCGAGCTCTCCGTTTGGTTGTCGTGTTGCCGAAGCCGCAGTCGCCACACCAACAACACGCTCTTGCGTACGAGAACTGCTCTTTCTTCCTGTCCCTTAAAGCGCGAGACACATGGACGGCAGGACCGTCCGATCCGACGTCCGATCCGACAGTCCGAACGCCGCTCCGAATCGCCGCACGCGACAGTTTGAGACACACGCTTCCGACCTTGCATGCGACACGACGATCCGTTCGGCTCCGCCCAGGAGATCCAAGCACTCCAGCGGAGGTCCGCATTCATAGATATCTGGCCGGCTTACTAGAACTGCGTCTCAGCTGAGACTGGTGTGAAAGAAAGCACTGCAAAGGCTGGGGCGCGCGAGCGTCTTGAGACGCAGCTTGAGTCCTGCTCAGCTCGTGCGCTGGCTTTGGCAGTGCTTTCTTTCACCCAGTCTCAGCTGAGACGCTGGTTCTATACTTCGTTTCAGCTTAGGTCCAGACGCAGCCGATGCTGCAAGCGTGAGCTCTGGGTATTCAGCGTCCCTGCCAAGCACGCGCGCTCGTGCAGTGCAAACACTAGGTCTGTTCGATTCGGTCAGAAAGTTCTGAACTAGTTCTGTCCGAGTTCAGAGGAGTGCAGAAGTCGTGCAGCGGCGGCGCAGAACCAGTGCAGCCGCCGCGCTAGTACTGGCGCTGTGATCGGCTGATCGGCAACAGATGCAGACGACACCCTGCGCTTCCGAGCGGAAGCGCAGGGTGTCGTCTGCATCTGTTGGCTCTTGTTTCTCCACGCCACGTTGTATGCTACATTTATTAGTCGCGGTTTGATGAGACCATTCGTGTTTCCTTAGTTTAATAACGGAATCTTTTCTGTGAAAATGTTTTATTCGAGTGTACTAAAAACTTTTTCTGCACGAAATGTGTTTCTGTCTGCATTTTTAACGGCCGTTCGGTTCCTGTCGTTTCCATAAGCGTTGGTGTCGTTCACATTCATTGAGCAATAGTAGATTCATTCCTAGTCTCTCGAGTTTCGCATTTCGACGATAGGTTCGCGGCATCAGGATGATTTTGCGTCGGGAGTCACTGGTGGCAGTGCGCGGTCGGCAGCGGTCACCTCGAAGACGAAGGCCTGACGATAGCGTTTTGGCCAATACAGTTATCGACCGTAACTTTGGCGTCAAGCTGAAGCGTTTATTCTGATTCCCAAGAGAGACCTGCGTGGAACTACCAAGCCAATGCCGATTCTCGGCGTTTTTCCCAGGCCCGTTTGTGGGCGTCCACAGATACCAGCGGACAAAGCATGCAGTATTATGCTCAGCTACGGGGCATGCGAGGGCCAATGTACTAAATCCCAGACCTCTGCAATGTATCGGAGTCGTCAGTATGCATCCAACAGCAACTGAAGGCGGAGACTATCAAGAGTGCAAGACCTTTCCCGTGTCTGTAAGGAAGAATATCAACACTGTGGATCCCCACATAGCATCAAAAAGAAACAATTTACGTGAGCCAATATTTCAACACTTACCACAGGGAGCCAAACCTTCACGAGCAGGTGCCTAAAACACTTTAAGAATATCATATTCAATCATATTCCTACCCTCGGTTATGATCTCGATTCCGCGTCCACTGCGGGTACGTTATTATCATAAATGAGAAGAAATGCAACCTCCGTATCGGCGTTATTGTTAAACATCGCAGACACTTGAGCAAGAGCTGCGAAAAATGGCACCGCGAGCAGAGACGGACGAGGAGTGTTCGTCTGCTATCGCCGTCTGCTCTTGTCGTCTGCTTCTGCACGGACGCTGAACTGACTCCGGAGCCGGTGCAAGATTTTGAGGAACTGGGTCTGAACTCGTTCAGAACTGGGATGAATCGAACGCGCCAGTGCAGCGGCCGTGCAACTTCCGGTTGAATCGAATGCACCAGTTCCTGCACTGCTGAACTAGTTCAGCCAGTTCAGGCGAATCGAAACAGACCTTTCGTTTCACTTTATCTGCGAGCGAAGCAAAGCTAGAAGCGCGAGACCAGCGCTTTTTGCATTTCTCCCAGCTCGCGCGCTCGAGCAAAGCCTGAACGCACGGAGCTTCGTGCTCGCGCTTCCAGTTTTGCCTTCGCTCGCACATAAGGTGAAGCGAAGTATAGAGCCACTCTAGTCGGTACCAGGCCCGTGTATTGAGAATAATAATTGGGGTTGTGTGGATATTTATACAGCGAGTCGTTGGTCAGACCTTTTTTAAGTTGACAGTTTGGCCATACATTGGTTTGAATAGGCGAGCATCTTGGGGCCAACCACAGGCCGCGAAACAGCCCCTAGCGGTTATCATGAACTCTAAAAACGCGACTCGACTAATTTAAGCCGTTTTAGCGTCCCTCGAGTAAAAAGGTATAAAGGCTGAACTCCATGGGACGAATATGCAGCGAATAACCGACGAATTTTGGCCGGCTTTTGCTCTACGCGTGGAATCAACACAGTGGCTGCTACGTCGCGCGCAAAGCGAGCGTGCCGTCGGGATGGGTTCGCCAGTTATTCGTCACATAATTCGTTCTATGGAGTTCAGCCTTAACTCCTGGTGACTGAAAACTTGGCACATGTAAGGTTTTCGTCACGCCCATATTCAAGGGTAGAATAAACGAACGTGCGCTCCAAATCAGGGCCGACTTGCTATGCGGAGGGCAAGTTCGTCTGCTTCTTGCGCAGGGGGTAGCGGTGACGTCAGAACGCCGAGCCCTGATTGGCTGATCGCGACCCCCCTATCTGAGCGTCGTCTGCTTCTTTGCAACGTCGTCTGCTCGCAACGTCGTCTGCGTCTGTCTTACCTTTCCTGCGACTTTCGGAAGTGCAGAGGCCAGATTCACAAAACCATCTTACGCCAAAAGAGTGCGTAAGACAAAACGTGAGAACAAATTCGTATTCACGAAACAAAATTATCGTAAGTTTTGCTCAGGTTACGACGGAATCCTACGACGATCAACTCAGCATGGCCGACAGCGTCGCTCAGTTACTTGGTCGCGACGATCAACGGACGTTTATTTTTGTACGTGCTCTTCTCACGCGTCCCGACTGCAAGCAGCAAGAAAAAAAGTAAAAAGTACTTGAAATAAACCACGACGAACAAGAACGCTGGATCCACAAACACCCGGGAAATGCTCCAACGGCCACGGTTCCACCGACCCCGAGTAAGCGAGCTCGGCAGATAGGCCTAGCAGGCACAGCGGTGCTCCGACGGTACTTGGCCAAGACCGTCTGCCCACGACCGGCTGGCGTGCTGAATGGAATATGCCCGCGCGACCCTTGTGAACCCTTCAATCTCTTCCTCTTGTCATTTCCTTGTTTTCCGAGGCAGCGGTGACTCTCGCCGGTGAAAAAGCGGTGAACCTCCGACAGACGCAGGAAAGGTAAAGCAGCCATCGCTCAGACGTAAAGCAGACGATGTTAACTGCGCCGACCCGCCGACGCCGTTAAAGAGTGAGGAGTCTCGCCGCACACGAAAGGAGGGGAAAAGTATTTGGGAGGGAACTTGCGGACACTAACACGCTCACTCTCGGTTCTTAGCAAACAAACCTCGGCGCCTCGGGACACCTCGCCAGTGAGTCCTTTGACTTCTCTCCTTGATGCGCGTCTGCCAGTTGTTAAAAACAACGTACCGCTCGATTTATTTCGTCTGCCCTCTCTGAAAGGCGAAGTCGAGCTCGCTCGTAAAGACCTGCACTTCCGAAAGTCGCAGGAAAGGTAAGACAGACGCAGACGACGTTGCGAGCAGACGACGCTCAGATAGGGGGGTCGCGATCAGCCAATCAGGGCTCGGCGTTCTGGCGTCACCGCTACTTCTTTTCTCATGCGCAGAAAACGAAAATGAGCCCACTTGCGAGGCGTATAGACCAACACGCGGCCCTGACGTCACGCAGCTGCGGTGGCGCTGTCGACGGCAGTGCGCATGCTCAGACGCTTCACTTCACGCGAATGCGGTTTCTGCGCACGCGCAGTGCCCACACCTGGTGTGGGCAAACGCGGGCTTGTTTGTAAACAGCGTGTCGGTCTAAAGGAAGCACTGCCAAAGTCAGCGCACGAGCCGAGCGGGACTCCGCGTCTCAAGACGGTCTCGCGCCCCACCCTTTGCACTGTTTTCCTTCAGACAGTCTCAGCTGAGACGCTGTTCTAGCAAGCCGGCCCAGAGCAAACCGATACTCCATCTCACAAACATCCGCAGTGCAGACAAAGGCGTGGGCACGAGCGCGTGACTTTGGAAAGTGTCTCCTATGCACGAGTTTTCGTACAAACAAAAGCATTTCGCTGAGCTAGGCTCACGCGCCTGTGCCTTTGTCTTTACTACAGACATTTGTGAGATGGAGTAGAGAGGCCGAGATTGAACGCTTTTATTTCAAGCTTTAAATGTCGTTTGCGCTATTGTGACGTCGCGGGCTGCTGATTGGTTGACGCTGTGTCGCACCTTTAGTTTTCGCTCTAACCGTGGGGGGAGTATTTGGCCCTGACGGCGGCCTGTGCTCCGCCCCGTAGGCCAAACTCTCTTAATATTCGGCTCTGGTCGGTACTAGGTCGTGGTCGGTACACATGCCTGACGCGATCCAAATGAAATGGGCGCCATGAAAGGGATTCCGCCATTTGGGATTTTGCCACGTATGCGAAAGCATTTGAATGCTTTTATCACTTGCAAAAATCATTTTCGCAATCAAACTATGCTTGTCGGAATGGCTCGACTATATTTTGTTTCAAAAACCACCTCGGTGGCTCTTAAGTGGCAATGATATTAAAACAAAACACAAAACATTAAAACGTCTCAGTGTCTCTGAGCCACTGCACCCTGAGCCAACGCGCTGGCCCATGAATCTGCCGAGGTGCCCGCAGTCTGACAAAGGCCAATCTGAAATTTCGGTTGCACGTCAAAAGATTTCCAGTTAACCAAAATAAACCCGCGTATTGTTTTTATTGGGGTGTGTTAAGTGATTTTGTTGGTTTGGCTTGTAAAACACTGATCTAAATATTTGCCTTGCTTTACCTTAGTTCGGTGCGCAGCCAACGCTACGGGCTGATGAAGCCACTAAAGCAGCGCCAAGAGCGCGAGGTCAGGCAGTTCGTTCTCTTTCTGTGCCTGTGCGGTCGGGCTAAAGTAGAGCCACTAAATAAGCTACGCTTCATACACATCTTGGTGCTTAAAATGATGGTTGTCAGGTATCTGAAGTTTTATCTGAAATCACTTTAAACGTTTTTCCGTCCTCCACAAATGTTTAAACAGTTCGCGACAAAGTAAAGTAATAATACGTAAGCTTCCTAACACCGAAACTAATGCCGAGGAAGTCACACTTTTGAATCATGACAATCGGCAGTTCCGTTTGATTTGTATTAACCACCAAGATGGCGGCGCTCACAAAAGAGTGCCGATACTCTAAGCGTAGCTCATTTGGTTTAGCTCACGGACAAAACCAAGTGCGGTGGGGGATCGTTGGCCAAGTTTGCTGTGGCACCTCAGATCAGAGAACGTGGAGAAATGCGCGAATGCGAGCTCCGTTCAAAGCACGGACATCACGCTGCAGAACCTGCAGAGGCTAACGTCCCTCGATGTGTTTCCGTTGGTCTTTCAAGTAACGTCAAATGTGCCAGTGCACGAGGCCCGTGTCCTGAGCGGCCTTTGGAGGCAAATGGCGGCGTAGCACTAAAATGACTCGCCCTTGAAAGCGAATGGCGGTGGAGCACCCGCTCGTGGCACATGTCTTCCGCGTTTCCACAACAAAGGTTGGCGTTACTTGTAAAAAAAAAACGCCTTTATCAAGGGGCTTTAGCGGGAATCCTGGGTTCTGCTGCCCATCTGCATCCTACCGTCGCGCGATCGTGTATCACACATACTGCGTAATGCACGTTAAAGGTCCCGAACTAACAGTTGTACTGCACTTTTTTATAATCTACAACGGGTAACAATGTCGCCCTACGAAACTCCTGCTCTCCAAAAAACTAACGACTAATTTTGAATGCGCCGTTACATTGTATTTTTAATGTGTGTTCGCGTGTTCGCGTTCGTTTTTTTGTCTACATTGTGTATTATGCAGCTCTTACTTATGATGAAACAGACTATAGTTGTCGAACTTCTTGAAAAAATATTATATAACTAAGGAAATAACACGTGAACGCAAAAGACAAAAAAAAATGTAGACGCACCTAATAAAATGAAATGAAATAATAGAATTGATTATAATTGTGTTTTAAAAGGTTTGCGCGCACCACAAGCTATAAAAGCGAGCTCCATGCTTTGAACGGTACGCTTGTTCACTGGAAGAGTAGTTCAGGGCAGCATGCTCGCGCTTGTTTGTTCCGCTTCGCTTGTACGATAAAACCAAATATATCACTGGTAATGTATTTACTGAAACAAAGTTTACCTTCTGCATATGTGCATAGCCCTCAGTTTTCACGTTATTACAGACTTGTTTATTATTATTGTTTCGCTTCCCACTGCGATTCAGCTTGTGCTCTTTTGTGTGCTACATGCATTAGAGAACAAGGTAACCTGGAGCATTCTATTTCGTGGATTCTAAAAAAAAAAAAAAAAACCTATGCTACTTTCCACGTGTGCCACAACCAATACAAAATATTCGAAACTTCACATGTGGCCACTTGCGTGAGTAAACAATGTTGACAATGTTGTTTGTCAAGAACAATTGCGATTGTATGAAATCACGTGGGAAAAACTAGTTCTTAGCACGCAACCGTTGGCATGCAGTGAATATTCTTAATCGGTGCCGAGATGATTGGTAGCTGTCAGCAGGTGGAGTTTTTCTATCAACTCAGAGTTAGATTGTTTCCTTCTTTATGTTGTAAGCAATCAGAAGACAACTTACGCCACATCTTAGAGTAATAAAGCAGTATGAACATTCAAGCATAACAGCCTGAGCAGTATATGTGTACAAGCTTAAGCTTTCGATGCACCCTTAACTTTCGATACGGTCAACGCTACTGTAAAATGTAGCGCTGTTTCAGCGTTAGTCAGCGTACCATGTGCGTGCTTACACCATATATTTTAGACACCGTCAAACTCTACCCGTTTGCATATTTTTAATGTTTTCACACCGCTACATGCGCGCATAAATCACCAAATTAAGACTGGTACATTGCTTAAAATTTGTGCAAAAGCTATCCACAGACCCAGAATCTTTGACAGGCCAGTCATTAAATTTATCACTGAACTCGTATTAAAATTAAGTATTATAATTTATTGCTGCAATTTAATTTTTTAAACTTTGCATTTGTTTATTATGACTCCTGCACCAGTCCTACTTTGGGTTTACCAAACTCAATATCTAAACCTTAGTGTCATTTTTTGTGTTTTCCAGTCTCGTGGTTTTGGTCAAAATAAACACCCGGCTACCTAAATGAGGCACCTGACCGCCCAAAAAAATAGTTCGTTTGTTTTCATTTTAGAGGTATTTAATTCCTCAAGCTAGAATTTAGGAAACCCAAGTCTATTACGTAATCACGTTTTCCTGGAAATCCACAAAGAGTCAAACGAATGCACGACAAAAGGGCCGGCCCGTCATATAAATATGATCACATTGAAATATGTGTAATTGGCCTCCGAAATCCCCGCGAGGTGCTCGCGGCGCGCAGGCAATTTTATATTTTTCGACGCGTCGGTTGTTTTGTTGTGCATGTGTCTCGCCGTTTGACTCAGGACGATTTTCGCGTTTTGCTCTGGCCTCATTAGCTTGAGACGTGAGGTCGGAGCTTTGGCAACTGGCCCCCTTGCACGAGAACTGGCGCAGCCGTGCGCGTTCCAAAGAAAGCTCGCGCAGAGAAAAACAAGCGAAGGACCAGGGATGTCAATTTCAGGGTATAAAAAGATACCCCACTGTGTCGAAGCGCCACCACACACGATTTCTCGCATTGATGTACAGGCCTGGAAGGCGATCCCACCGCCATCTGTTGGTTCAGAATCACACTAACCAAGGGTGGGGTTGCACCTTAACATCATTCACCGGTAAAAAAGTACTGTAACTAAAGCAATTGCATTTTTAAAATGATAATAACGGTACATACTATTCGTTACGACTGAAATAACAAATGTGATCCATGTTATTTTTCGGCGAAGATATAAAATGCACGCGCGTTTTCCCATAGGCATGCACAGGAGCACAGCGAAGTTATACCACTGTTACACGGGCACACTTAACCGCGGTTAACTCAGCTTAACTGCTGTTGCGCGGCACCACAGATACCGCACTATACTCTCGGACAGCTATTCCATAAGAAGTGAAGAGCGCTTGAACTGCGCTTCGATAGATGCTCAAGATGTTCAAGCGCACGTTCGCTCATAGCTTTGACTGCATAGCCTCAGAATATTGTCGGCAAGTATTGAGTGCTAACTGTGGCTTAGCGTAACTGCAGTTAAGTGTGCCCGTGTAACAGGGGTATTAGACTGGTTGCTGACTGCTTCAATTTGCCTCCCGGAAGTCGCATAGACACTAGTGACAGTTGAACCTCTAGCGTACATTATAATAACTCTATGGTACAAGCTCACCTGTCTGGGCTTCACGCTATTTACGCCATCTTCGCTGCGCTTTTATATTTCTGTGTAGTGCGCTACGCTTTTATCTTTCCGTGTAGTGCTGAAGAACGGAACAACACACCTTTGAACGCCCGAAACCGGCTAGATTCAACCATAGAGTTATTAACAATAAACGCTAGAGGTTCAGGTGGCGCTAGTGTGCTGTTGCATATTGAAGCAGACAGCAACCAGTCTAAATTTAACTTCCGGTAATGCATTCCTATGGGAAAACGCAAATGCGTTTTCCCTTCGTGCTCCACTATAAGAGCAAATATTGCTTAGTGTTGTGACAGAATAATAAGTGTGAAACGTTTCACAATTGGATGTACAAAAATATATGTCGGTTAGAGCATTTTTTTTTTTAGAATTCATGGTGTCGAGCACTGTGCTAAAATATCCCAGTATACACATGTATAATGCGTGTTGACGTTGCAGACTGCTATTATAGGGCACATATTTTCCGCATATAGTCAATACTGCGTCATTCCATATCAAACGTCCCAGACCTCCGATTTCTAAAAAAAAAAAAAAAAAAAAAAATCCCGGCCTTTTCCGCAATGTTTGCAGCATTGCACTGAAATATTTTTGACAAAAAATTTGTTTGATGCCGTGAGTGTGGTTTTAGCTTTTAAAAACAGCGTGAAACTAGGCGTCGCTAAATAATTGCCGAAAAATCAGCTTTTTTTTTTATAAAACACCCAACAATATTTTTTTCTTAAACTTGCAAGGCTTTCGACTTACAATGTGGTTGGGCTTGTGCAGTTTTTATTTAAATTGTGTTTAAAATACTCAACTTTTAACATTTTAACATATTTGTTATTTCATTAAAAATTTTGAATTGCTCCCGGGACCTAATCTAACTCTTTACTGGCTGCCCTGTAGGTATATATTCTTTAAAAAAAAAAAAATGTTTCAGAACGTTCATTTAAACATCTTACAATAAAAAAAATATGGTGGGTTTGGAAGAACAATTGTATTGTCTTTTGATTCTGAAGGTTTAATCAAAATAATTTTTGTTTAAAGCGTGGAAACAAAAATTGAAGTTGAGCTATCGCACAACCCGGCGTTCCTTCTTAACGCCTCTTCGCCACACAGCACGCCACCTGCGGCGATAGCTGACACGATTAGGCCCAAAGAAAGAACGGAGTTTCCTGCCGCTTCCCCTTGTCCGTCTTTCCGGCTGCAAGGGAAGAAATGGCGGGTATCGTGTAATAATCGGAGGTGCCGCCAGTGCGTAGGCATAGCAGGCCCGGTTCGCCCTTTGTACCCAAGAGCGGCTCCTCACACTCCGAAACGCGATGCCTAATGGACGGGCGGCATCAGCTGACGTGGACTTCTCCTCAAAGGGAAATGCATAATATCGCCGCGAAATCTAGCCGTCACGCATAGTGCGGTGAAAAACGGAACTGTGATCCGGGTCGCGCTTACTTTGAGTGCAGTGAAGGCTACAGGCGCGTGATCAAAGCTCTGCAACGCGCTGATTCAGTGTGTTAGCTCGGAAACTTGAAGCATCGTCTTAAGCCAAGAGTCTGCGCTTCTAGAGTTGTTTTCGGTCCTTATTGTCATTGCGTGAATCTTTACACGACCCATCGGAAATAATGAACATAAGGGCACATTTCCGCATTATTGACACTGGATCTCGAGACTCATTCCTCGCCTTTTAAGGAACCCGCTTCTGCACTAGCAAGCTAAGAAAAGACAGACAAACGAGAAGTTGGGGTCTGAGCGACCAGTTGAGATCGGAAATCTGTCGAAAAAAGAACTTAATTTTTCGTCAGAGTAAGATGTACGGTGGCGTAACGAGTGATGAAGCGGGTCCCTCTTGAGAAACAAGTCAGTCTACGGTTCCTGTGGATGCTGATCAGGGTACGTAGGAAAGCTTTACATCATAAGGATAGTTCTGTCGTGTTTACTCGCGTCTACCCTGTCACAGTCTCTATCTAGCTGCGGCCGTTCAATTTTGTATTTCGCAAACCAACAAGCTGGCCGTTCGTCGTACAGGTAGTGTGTATTACGTTAGACCTGTATACGCCCAAGTTGCAGGTATGAGTGCGTTAACTTATAATAAATACACATGGTTCGCCTTATGCCTGACACAAACCAATTAGCGTTATAAAAGTTCTAAGCCGAATGTCGTTCTGCATACAGGGCTAGCTCCTGCACGTAAGACGCATATTTGCCCGACTTGTCATTTATGCGCAGCACGTAAATATGGTTCACATAAATGAAAGAGTAGCTATGTTCCACGTTCCATCCAAATTTCTGTTTCGTTTGCGTAAGTTGAACTTCCCCCGTGCTCCCTTGGTGCAAGTGGTTGCCTCAAGGCCACACAGACCAAGACGCGGTCCCTCATCGGCGCTCAAGACCTGACCTACACGGATCGGTAGCTCCTTTCGCTCCGTTCAGGGCGCCCACAAGATGAGTGGCATCAGCACAGTGTGTGCACATCACTATTCAAGTCTATCCTAGAACGTACACATGATGATTGCTTCCAAGTGGTGTTCTAACTCTTTCTATGAACATTTAAAAAACTGCCGTGTATCAGCTGTTATTACAATAGCCTTAGCAGATGCTCACCCCAATTTAAAGCTTATTCCTGGCCACCGACTTTGTTAGATATGCTGGCGACATTGTTTCGAATTGAAAAAGAGCGGTACTTTTAATGCACTATTACCACCTCTGGCTCGTGATGTCCATTCTGAGCATGATGACCCCGAGGTAGCACTTGAGAGCGTCAGCGGAGCAGAGATGGCAAAATTACTTCCGAAAAGTAATTAAATTACATTACTAATTACTTTTTAAAAAATGCAAAAATGTAATGAAATTACATTACAAATTACCGCGACCTAAAATAATGACATTACATTACAATTACTTTTTAAAAGTCATAAAATTACTTTGACATTAATTTTCCATACCTTGGAACAGTACTTTGTGATAATTTTATATACAGTCTATGTACGAAAACTCAGATCTTCCTGTTTACACCGCAACAGCCTTACTAATCATGACATAAACCCCGAGACTGCAGGCAGAAAACCACACAAACCCTAAAAGGTCTCAAATACAGCTTTTACTGTTCGTGTCGTTTTGTGCCTGCGGTCTCGTGGTTTATGTCATGTTCAATTTAAACCTGCTCATATGCGCCCTTACATTCACTTCATTATACAGAGCAGTCGTTTTGCTGGCGTACACGACATAAGTTTTAAACATGATGAATAACGTCGTCTTAGATGGGACTCGAAGACAGTCGACTCACCGGTTTCGCTATTCATTCAACAGTGAAGGTCCTAGTTAAAGGGTGACATGTTTCCGTCTTCTTGATTTAGAAGAAGTTTGAAGCGGTGTCAGTATGTGAAGTTGGGCCATGGAAACTCGTTCTTGTAAGGAGTCGTCACGTGAAACGTTTTCGGTCTGCCTCGGACGCAATTCAATCCTCTTCTTTAAAGAGCACTAGTCAATGCATTTCCGTTTGACGGCTTGAAGCTGGGCTAGTTGGTTCATGCTTGTTAAAATACCAGCTGAGAGGAATGACCGGAAATAACAATGTACTTCCGGTCACTCCTGTGAAGGAGTATGATTCCCAAACACTAGAAGAGCTCAAGTTATTGCGCGTTGTCACACGAGGGGGCTGGATATACGCTAGGCAGAAGCGTCGCCAGTTGAGGAAAGGGACCGCGAGCTTCCTAATATATGCACCTTCCCAACAAACGGGTGGTGATATCTACTCGTATAGGCTTATTCCCGAATAAACTTCCCATTGAAAGGCAGCGAGGCATACCGCAAGCGGTACCAGCGTTCTGGAGCTTTGACAAGGCATTTGTGGTTAACTATTTATTCGGGTAGTTCGTTGTTCACAATGGTTGAAGCTAACGGTTTGACCTTGCTTGGCGAAAGAGCAAAAAGGCTGAGGATCTGTTTGTCGTGTCCTCACTGGTGATGTGCTCTTCGCCTTGAAGCCTATAAGCCGTTCATCCCTAAGCTCACATTGAGGTGGAAGCTATGTGCTCGTTGGAACAGTCACACGTCTATCCTTCACCACGTAACCACGCTGTCGTTCATACCCATGCGCAGAAAAAGGGACGGGTCAAGTGATCAAAGGAAGCTGGTTGATTGGTTCTGGTGATCTATTAGCTCCCACCACACTGTCAGCTTAGGGATGAACAAAGTATAGTATCGTCGCAATGACGTGGCACCGTAAATCTGTTTGGCCTTTGGCCTTCCAGCGATGTCTTTACTCGTAAGATTTTCTCCTTCGCCTTTCCAGCTCGGCTTTGTGTGTCTGTTGGGTTCTCTGTACGAGGCTTTGCGGTCATATGGCCGCCGTTTATTTCTTCTGACGTCTCTTCCACGACAATTCACCACGCATATAAAGTTTTCTCTTTTGTTTTACAGCTCGCAAACGAACTATCTCATATTGCATAAAAGTAATTTTTAAGGTATTGAGTAATTGTTTCGAAATTACTGCCTGAAGGTGATTTATTACATTACTAAATTACCAGCCTAGAAAAGTAATTCATTACAATACGTATTACCTCAAAAAGTAATTTATTACGGTAAGTTCATTACATTAATATCATTACTGCCATCTCTGTCAACGAGGTTCTCGCAGCCGTTGGAGAGAGCCCTCTCCAAAGAAAACGAGGGCGAACAAGCCGCAAGACATACGCGCAAAAGAAGGTTCGAAAACTGAAAATGAGTACCAATAAAACAATTTATACATGTTCGGGCCTTCGGCAGGAACAAACTTCTCAGCCGAACCAGGATGAAGATTATGCTTTGAGTGACTACGTGTCACTTATGCAAGATGTGAAAAACAATTTTGACCTGGAGCAAAATCGAGAAAAAAAATTACAACTTCTAACATTGGCTGCACCCTCTTGGTCTCGCGAAAAGATTATGAACTTTTTCAGGGCCTCGGAACGACGAGCGCGTCTAGCCGTAAAAACGAGGTCAGAATCAGGAATATTGAGCACCATACCAAAACGAAGAGGCCACCAGGTCAGCGAAGAAGTCAAGGCCTCCGTCGTGGAGTTCTATCAGGACGACGCTGTCTCGTACTGCCTACTGGGGAAAAAAGGACGTGCTACGTGGTCGCCAAAAGCGTCTGTTGTTGCTCAACTTGAAAGAAATGCACGAGGAACGAAAGAAAAGCTGCGATTTCAGGTGAGGCGTTTAAACATTCGGAAGTCTGTGGCCTTCACATTGTGTCCTAGCAGGAGGGAGCAGCACTCACATAGTTTCCGTGTGAATGTAACACCAAAATTTTAAGCTCATGCTTTATGCTACAAGATTGGAGGAAACCACCGAAGAACTTCTAGCCACTACAGCATGTGATCTACGCACTGAAGAGTGCATGCTTGACAGGTGTGCCAAATGCCCAAGTACAGATTTTGCTGATACACTCTAAACTTGGTCCCTCTTAGTAAGAGGGATTTTTCTTTAAAAAAATTCCCCTTAAAGGTAGGAGGAACTGCAACTCTCTTAAATAAAAGGAACGCAAGCGCTGTCAAGGTCATTCTCGTTTTTCAAGAGGGACAGCTTCCCTTGAAGTGTAAGAGGGATAATGGCCCTCTTAAAATTTGGAGGGACACGGTCTCTCTTAGAAATGTCCCTATAAATTTCGTTTCTTATTTTAAGAGGGCCTTGTTCTTCAGTTATCCCTCTTAAATTGCCAAGGGACTGCGTTCCGGTTAAAAAATAAAAGGAGGTGCGTGGCTTTTTAATTATATTTCACACAGAAAATTACACAAGAAACGTTTATTGGGCACTGCACAAAACTCTCAGGTGCCTGCGACGAATTAAACACAAAACAGGCATTGTATTATGTTTCCACAAGAATCATTGCTTTTTCGAATTTAGATAAGAGCTTCCTCAGCCTTTCCGTCATAAATGCGACCGGGAACTTGTCTTCCACCTCTATGTTCCGAGTCCTGAACGGAGTCATCCTTCTCGTGTGTGACCTCTTCACGCGCTGGATGATCAACCATCATAATATCAGTCAAAGCTTCTGGAAAAGAAACAAGGTACAAAAACGTTAACCTATCTATTAGTACGGATGTTAACTAAGGCGATACTAGTTTATTTACCGACCGGTCTTTCATACAAACTAGTCGATGCCAATAAAACAACAAAATATTTTAGCATTTGTTGCCCGAAACGCTTTTGAACCGCGTTCTAAAACTTTTCCTCAATGCACCAATCTAATGTTTACAAACCCACAGTCCAGCATGCACATATTCGCGGCTTTGAAAAGCGAGCAAACCACGCGCCATATGCGCGAACTTTGAACTTGAAGCCTGCAAGAGGCTCTTTTATTTTTCTTTGTTAAAGGTCTAGATACTTCGTTAGAGAACAGCAGACATTACAATTTCATATGGAAGCTCTGAGCGGAACTTACCTATTACATTGTGTGAAGTTGGAGGATGTCCACAGTAAGCACACCATTCGGGGTGCTGACTCCTGCTGGTTCCTTCTCTCAAAAATTCCATACAGGAACGGTCGTGGCAAGCGCCACGACATATTCCCCGGATATCCACGTTGGACGACATGAGTTCATCGACATGTGCATGTAGCTAATATCTGCAATAACATGCCAAAAAAAAAAAGATAAAAAAGAAACAGTCCCGAACACGCTTACAAACTGCCAGGAGCGCTCTGCTCTGGGAAAACGAAAAACTCGCGGCATTCAAACAGCCAAGATCGCGGTTTTTCAAACTACCAAAAGCGCGTGAGAGCCGTTAGCGGAGGCGCGCCAATTTAGAAAAAAAAAAAAAAAAAAAAAAAAAAAAACTAAGGACATTCAAACCGCAAACAGCGTGAGGCTTCCGAACATACCGAAAGCACGCGAGAGCCGTTGGTTATGACGGGAGGCGTGCCACATAAAAACGAAAAGCTCTCGACATCTAAACAGCAAACAGCGCACGGCTTCCGAACATACCAAAAGCGCGCGAGAGCGGTTTGTTACGACGGGAGGTGCGCCAAAGAACGGACACAAAGCGAAGAGTGGATGCAAAGAAGTTCCGTCGCTGCATCTCATTCCCATTGAACTACTACTACGCAACAGCAAAAAAATGAATAAAGCTTGCGGCTCTCGTCACGGAAAGGCAGATAATTGAATAACTAACCTACGATTCGGTGATCAGTTTTAGTATCAGCAGGAGCCAAGACAAACAGCAATGGCATCTCAGTTCCACCAGGACAAACAACGAGTCAATGACTCTCTGGAGTAAACTTCTTGGCGAAAAGCGGGAAACCGCGGAACCCCTTTCTTGCTCCGAGAACTTTTGTGCGAGATGGGTAATTGGGATTTTTTGCAGCACACCTAAACAGAAATCTCGCGTACTCGATGCCGGAATATATGTCAGTTCAAGGCTGCTCCCTTCGGCTCCTCGGGGGAAAAAAATATCAGGGGGAGGTTGCTCAACGTTTAAGAGGGATGGTTGCCTTTTTTCGTCTGTGTTTGTTAAATCTAATTATGTTCCTCTTAACTCTGCTAATGTCCCCCTAAGAAACCCCGACTTTTTTGGGTGCCCTCTTAAAAAAAAAAGTCTCTTTTATCTCGGCCATTTCCCTCAAAAAATAAGAGGGCTTGGGAGTTTTAAGAGGGCCCAGGTTTAGAGTGTACTTTGCTCCGCAGCACTCCACTTCTTGACACGGAGGAAACAGATTAAGTCCACGAGCAACACTGGGTTAGCGGGGTGCGTTGCCAACTGGAAACCATTGTTTCGACTCCAGACGAGTTCCGCGAAAAATTGTTAGATATGCTGAAGGCACTGAAGGCTAACCACTTTGTGAGCCAACAATAGGCACGATACTTGCGGGAGCGCGAAGCAAACATAGACAAACACGAGGCAATAGTACTCATGGACCTCGCTGAAAATTATTGTTTCATCGTGCAAGACGCCCCGCAATCCTATCACTGGGGAAATACTCAGGCCTCACTTAACTCCTTTTTTATTTACTTTCGTACACAAGAAGCCACCGCCCAAGAGATTTCTGTAAAATCATTCAGTTTTATTTCTGGCTGCCTAAAACACGACACGCTGGCAGTTTCTGCATTTTAGAGTGAAGTAATTAAGATATTAAAACAAAACCTTCCATTCCCCCCCCCCCCCAAAAAAAAAAACAACAACAACAACAAAACACTATTTTTCAGATGGTGCGTCCTCTCCGTACAAAAAAAAAAAAAGAAAAAAAAAATACAACAACTTTGCAAACCGTTGTTAGCAAGAAAATGATTTCGGTATTTCCGCTGAGTGGAATTTTTGTGTGAAGTTTCGGGGGTACAGTAAAGCGTCTGGCAGCAAGGGCCTGTCTTCAAAGTCTCTCCGAGAACCAAATCATGAGACTTTAGCAGCTGTTTACCTGGGCCAAGATTAACATCGGAAGTATAACAATACTTTCGGTGCCGAAAGAAATGGTTGAAGAAAGACGAGCCCGATTCACTCCAAGATTCAGCTCAGCGGTCCCCGATAAAGGGACACGAAGTTACTGCCACTTCAAGCCTCCGTCACCATCCACGCTACGTGCTGGACTTACGTCCTATTCAGCGACGCGAGAATTCGTCGTTTCAAAGCCGATTTAAACACAAACGAGGCGTGAGCCTCTGACGGCGCGCATTCGTTAACACCACATTGCCTCGTCGTTTGAGATTGCCCGTTCACGGGGCTTTTGTGTTACTGTTTACATATGTCCTGACGTTGACAAAAGAGAGTGATTGCGATGTGTACGTAAGAGACAGCTAGCTTACTAGTGGATGCTCTGACCCGGCAGCGCTAAGCATCTGCTTATATCAAGACAGTGGAAGATCACAGGAGGACACCGCCGCGTAAAACGGTCGAAATAGGAAAAGCCATAGAGCAACAAGAGTGGAAAAACACCTCTTCCCACCAAGATGTACCCGACAACTCGAGATTCTGCCGTCCACCTGCGTGGGCACACCGTGACACTGTCGCACGCTTTGCCGGGCTTGACGGTGGCATGGCATGCTGTGCAGAGAAGAGGCGCAAGAAACGACGCCAGTTGTGGCGCGAGAGCTCGGCTTCAAAATGTTTTTTTTTTTTCTCTTTAGAACAAAATTATTTTAGTTAATTTTTCAAGAGCAAGAGGCAATAAACTGTTCTGTAAAAGTCACCTTGTTTCTTATTTTGGACGACCTCAAGGCAGCATTGACGGCTCTTTAAACGGTAAAATGCAATTTCGCCCAAATGTGTTTTTTTTTGCTGCCTAAAATCTTTTTTGTGTGCAGTACACCTACAGGGCTCTCAACAAGAATTTTTACAGTAGCCTGCAGCACAGAAATAGTTCGTAACAAAACTAATAAAACTGCTAAAATGCTCATATATTCCTTTTTTTTTTTTAAATTGCTTCAAGCATACCAAATTCCATGATCCTTATTACATTGCAATCCAAATACCGTCTGGTTTTTAGGCAAAAATATTCCAGTTTTCCGTAAAAAATCTTACTTCTCAACAAGTTTTAAATGACGCCTAGTTTCCCTACCTTTTACGAGTTCAAACCGCCATCACCCCATGAAATTTGTTTTTTGTCAAAGAATATTTTAGAGAAGCACCACAAACATTACGGTGAAGAGCCATTAATTGGATTTCAAGAATCGGAGGTTGCCGTGGGACCTTTGGCATGGCATGGAAAAGTTCACGCCTCCTGATGCCGCCCGTCGTTTAGGCGTCGCGTTTCGGAGCGTGAGGGTCCGCCCTCGGCTACAAAGGGTACAACGGGCCTGCTATGGCTGCGCACTCCGATTATTACACGATACTCGCCGTTTCTTCCCTTGCAGCCGGAAAGACGGACAAGGGGAAGCGGCAGCAAACTCCGTCCTTTCTTTGGACCAAATCGTGTCAGCTATCGTCGCAGGTGGCGCGACAAATGCGCCTCGTGCGCGTGCACGATTGGCTCTCTATCCCCCCCCCCCCCCCCCCCCCCACGCCCCCCGCCCCCACCACAACACCAGGGGGCAGGCTGTGCGGCAAAGAGGGGTTAAGAAGCGACGCCGGTTTGTGGTGCGAGAGTTCAACTTCAAAATCTTTTTTTGTCGCTTTAAAGAAAATAATTTTGATGAAACTTTCAGAATTAAAAGACAATCGATTGTTCTTACGAACCCACCATATTTTCTATTTTTACTTGGATCACCTGATGGTGAAATAAACGACTGTTTATGCGTCAAAACGCACTTTTTTGCAACTTCAGGATTTTGTTTTACTGCAAGATGTTTCATTGAACGGTTAAAAAAAAACAATATGCAGATTATATACCTACAGGTCAGCCAGTAAAAAGTTCTATTAGGTCAAAAGAGCAATTGAGTAGTTTTTAATAAAATTAAAAAAATGTTAAACTTTTCAAGAAATTGTGTATTTAAAAAAAAAAAAACTATTTAAATTAAACAAAACCGCTCAAGCCCAACCACATTTTAAGTAGAAAGCCATGCAAATTTAAGAAAAAAATATTGCTGGGCGCTTTACAAAGAAGTTGATTTTTGGTCAATTATTGAGTGATGCCTAATTTCACGCTGTTTTTAAGAGTTAAAACCGCGCTCACGTCATCAAAAAAAAAGTTTCGCCAAAAATATTTTAGGGCCGTTCTATAAACATTGCGGCAAAAGGCCATGATATTTCTTCTTTTTTTTTTTAAGAAATCAGAGGTGGTTTAGCGCTACGTCTGGGATGTTTAACATGGAATGACCCTGCTATGAAGCAGATAGAGTGAATCAGCGTGACAAAGCAACAAAAGGATGCTAATATATGCCAAATCAAACAATCAAACCAGACGACAGGAACGAAGCATGGAGTTATGGAACAGAGAACACGTACTGGATTAGTAACAAGCTGTGCATGAATAATCAAAATAAAGCAGTAACCCAGTGTTGTTGTTCTGAAATAAATGCGTTTGTTGTTGCTCTAAAATAAGTAACTTTTGTATTCTTCCTTCTGGTTATGCAAAGATAATAAAAATAGTTTCATTCTCTCGTTCGTAATTTTTGACGATAGCAGGACGCTCCAAGCGCACACGGTCCCGGCTGTCTGTTATTTAAAATATATTTTTTTAAGTAATATCCGCTGTTGCCTTAAGTATCTTTTTAATTTTTTTCGTTAAGAACCACACGCAAACTTCCAGTACAGAGAAATGAATCAAATAACACTGGCCCGGTTTTCGTCTGCTATCCACTATTCCCGCGCGCGATTCAACCCGAGTCAAGAAAGTGTAGCACAACGCAAGAAAAAAAAAAAAATGAGAATGCCTAGGTTACGCGCCGCATTGGGGTTCAAGAACTGCGTAGTGAAGACTTCGAGATTGTCACTTCACGCGTAAGTAGTGATCGAATATTATGCGACATGTTCATTGGATAGAAAAAAATTAAAAAAAAAAAAATTACCGTGCGCTAGCGGTCATGGCTTGCATCGAAGCTCCTCCTCATTTGAAATTCCATATTTCCTCAGAAAAATTACAGCCTTCTGCAGAAGTGGCTCCTTGTGTATCGGGCCAACCTTGCTCCAGCAGAACACCACGTAATTTGCACGCAACACTTCGAGCTGCACTGCTTCAAAGAAGGGTTGCACGAGACGAGCAGGCTCAAGGAAGATGCAATTCCCACCATTTCTGCAGCCTCCGCATCCTGTGTCAATGTAAATGTAAGGTAACAAAATACCAGCATACCAATTGTAGATCTTTATTATTATGTTTTCTGTGTTCGCAATTGGCTCAATAAAAATGACAACAAGAAAGCAAGTTATAACATATAAAAACTAAAACTAAAGGAAGAACGTCAGACCACATATGTGTTATCAACAATGCCGACTTGCCTTTCCTAAATGTTATGAGAGCATAAAACAAATGTCAACCTCTCTTGTCGTGGCTGCAAAAAAAGCTGTGAACGTCATCGGGGAATGGACATTCAATAGTAACAAGGTGAACTGGGCGAGCTGGTAAAAGTTCGACATGGTGGGTATAACAGCTTCAAAAAACGAGGACGATAAAAGGAACAGACACTACTACAGGACAACAGCTGTGCTCCTGTAGTGTCTGTACTTTTCATTGTCCTCGTTTTTTTATGCTGTTATACCCTCCAGGTCGAACCTTTAACATTCTGCAGACGAAAAGGGAAGATATGATGCAGTCGTGTAGAGCACACAATGAAATGTTACTATAAGGGAAAGGTACATTGATCATGGCACTCACTGCATTATGTGAAAAAAAGGTTTGCATTAGTCTCCTTTCATACAGGGCCACCAGACCTTGCAAATTAATCGAAGTCCAAATAATTGCAAATCCTAAACCATCTCACGCAAGCAATAAGCATGGTTGTAAAGTACCTAGGTACAAGTAACTGAAAATCAGTATCAAGGTGCTTCTGTTGCACCTGTGTTGCCTGTGGTACAATCCTAGGTACCTTCGTTTCGCGGTATCTGTATCTTAGGTACATTTTCCAATAACTTGTAACTAAGTGAAGTTACTTTTCACAGGTGCTTTCCTATTCACTTCATCAAAATGGTAGAAACTATAAATCTTGAAGTATTAACACACTATCATGTGCCGTGATTAACGTTGAGTTGGGTTGGACCTGGGAGGCACTGACTTGATCGAACGACGTTTCAGCGAACGAAGCCTCGCCCATGATGTTTCATCGAACGACACTTTAGCGAATGGCGGTGTTCATTTGAGCGAACGGCGGATTAGCGATACAGTTCTAGCGACACTAATTTATCGAATTGCTTCGGAACTCTGTTTAGGCAAAATAGAGATCTGCTTCCTTCATCTCAAACCGAAATCGACTTGACTGCGTGTTTGAAGCTCCTCTGACAGTTATCCAAAGGAGGATACCACTTGAAAGATGTGCGCAGTTTCTGTTGAAGTCCCTGTATCTGGGAAAAGTGCGCATTCTCTTGTCTCCTAAACTACGATCAAGGATGTCAGATTAACACTTCGAGGAGGTCCTGATTCTAAAGTCAAAAAGAGCACTTAAGTGAAAAATAGAACATGTCCTGCAATGCAAATGTTATTGCGGTTTTCCTCATTTCTTGCATTGACACCAATAACGCACATTTATTGAACTCGTCTTTGCGTGTATCCTTAGTATAAAAAAGATTTACTTCCAATATACTTTGACAAATTTGGGGAAAATAAATAAAGTATCTTTGAAGAAACTGTACCTGTACCTAAATACTTTATTTAGGCGGGTACCTAGGTACCTTTTCGTATGAGTAACTGTGACTGTATCTTAGGTACATTTTTTAAGTAACTTTTACAATTCTGGAAATTAGCACAAAAGGATGGTGCACATAAAAAAAAACGGAAATATGACCAAGTCATTCCGGTAGATTGTCATGCACCTTGCTCGGAAATCCATTGGAATGACTTGGTCATGTACATGAAAATGACTAAAAAATAAAAATGCTCAAAGTCGTCCTACTGGAGTCTATACATTTAAATATATGCCTACAAAATTTCACGAACCATAGATGCCCCAAAGTGCTATAAAACCTTTAAAAATGTGACCAGTAGCTCTCTAAAATATCAAACCACTTGTCCATGTGCTGCGATTTATACACATACACAATACAAAGGAAGACTGGAAATGTAGACTGGTTGCTGTCTGCTTCTATAAAGCTTGGGTTCGGGCTAGTTGGTTGTTCATTAGTTCTTGTTCTGCGCCGCTAAGGTTTACGAATTTGGAGGACGACACTCACACACGAAAGGCTTCTTTCGTGTGTGAGTGTCGTACTTCTTTGTCTAATTTTGTAAACCTTAGCAGCGCAGAACAAAAATAAAGTATGCTTCAATTTGCAACATAGAGGTCCCGTAGGCACTAGCGCCAGCTGGGCCTCTAGCGTTTGTCGTAATAATCCTATGGATTCAACGCCGCAAGACAATCGAAAGTACTGGATTCATTCCACCACCGCAAGGTACGCGTCTCTTACCTCTTCGCAGCAATGTCAGAGCATTTGGCGTCTCGACGAGTTTTTGTAGCGTGATCTACACTGGCCGAGGTTAAGCAGTTTCGCGTGGCTCGCATAATGAGCCGTGTTCCGTGCTGCGCAAGCGCGAGGGGCAGTGACGTCACACGGCGCACAGCTGGCGCGCCGGAGCAATACCACCTAGAACACAAGGCCTGCGCGTTTCCTCCTCTAAACGTCATCACTAGTAGATCCCCTCAGCGCCCCCTAGGTAGCCCGGATGAGCAGCATCGTCTGCTACATCGTCTGCTCCATCGCCCGCTGCATCTCCTGCTGCAGTGGTCGTGCTCAGAACGAGCTTACATTGCTAAGATAGGAGATCTTGATGGTGTCACATGCACGTTGCAAATGAACTCTCTCACCTTAGCAAGGACTAACTGCGAAGGCTGTGCAAGCGCGAGCGGCTAGCTTCGACTGCCTTGACTGGAGCCCTCGCTGTACGAGCGCTCGTGCAGTCGCCGAGGCTTCCTCCAAACCAACTAGCTCGGGCTTTTGGCACGCGCGGCTAACAATAGTCCATGTTAAGGTGAGACGAAGTATAGCTCGTTATTAGCTCGCGCTAAGCAGTCGCTCAAGCAGCTGTTGCCACCAGTAAATGCGGCGTAATTCCCCCGAAAACCCACGGGATCGGCGGCGAACGCCGATAAAGGACATGGAGTCTACGTAAGCAGACGCTTTGCGAGCCCCGTTTCGTCACCCCAACAGCTGAAACAATTCATTACGGTCAGTTCGCTTGCGAAGCGGAATCCACTGATCGCAACTGCAATGACAATCAAATAACAACGCACGCATAAACAAAGATAGAGCAGTCTATTTAGCGCTCTCAAACGCCACTCAGGGGATCACACGAGTTTGGAGCGCATCTGGGAAGCGGAAGAAAGGCGTTCAGCTGCTCGAACTACGTCGTAAGAGGTTATCTGTTGATACGTTGCAGACTGCGTTGTCACAGTTTCTTACCTAAATAGGTGATCATTAAAACGTGCGAAAACAACATGTTAAGATTACCAGAGCAAGCGAACCAGCCGCTGCCGCACAACAAAAACAAAAAAGTAACGAGAAAATGACCGTGCAAACATTTTCCGAACTTTGCAGGAAAGATCGGCTCCCCTTCTCCCCGAAAATAAAGAGAAATGGGGAACAGGTAGCGAACAACGGCGAAATAAAACAAAACTTTAGCAGACGATAGAAAGATACAAATCACCCAGCCAAAAACTCCTTCAACGACGACGATCATTGCGGCATATAGGGAAAAAAAATGGAAAGCAGCAGCATACAAAAAAGGAGCTTCTCCTTTCTTTTTGTTGTTTGTTTTAGCTTAATTTTAATGTTGCAGCAACTTAATTACTCACGTTTGTTCGGTCTTCGGGAAGTGGAAGAAGGACTTGCTAACACATCGCAAAAATTAGTTTTTGCAGTGGTAGGCAGCACATGACACGCCTGCCATCTCCAAGTATGCGCTGGTGTATGCCCGAAGGCGGCCCATTGATCAATAAACGATGACCCATAGGAGACGTTCCGGCGTATACAAATTAAATTCGAATATAAATGCATAAGGAGCTTGCACATTTTAATATATTTGATAAATACCAAAATGCACATATGAAGATTTCGAATTAGAAACTCAATCGAAGGCGAAAATAGGAGGTTTTTCGCGGACGACAGTGGAAGAAAACAACAACAAAGTTGTGACGGCCCTCAAAATATCCGGGCACAGCGTAGCAGACGGACCGGCGGTAGTAAACGGCGAACTGAAGGAAACAGAGCAAAAACTAATCCAAACAAGGCAAAACAAAATACGCGATGGTTCGAACGTCAAGTAAACAAAAAGAAAAAAATAAACATAAAAAAACAACAACATAAAAGCAGGAGGAAGAAAGAACGCGACGTCGTAGCGTCCCCTCAAAAATAAAAAGAAAGTATTTGGAAAGTAGACTTGGAAAAATGGAAAGAGTTGCTGACGGTCTAAAGGGTGCCGGCTTTCATGGTAGAAGGCGACGAAGACGTTAGTCGTCCGGGTGCTCTCCTTGTTTTGTTTTTTTTCTTTTGGACGTGCAAAAAGTTTGCTTTGCTTGCCTCCGCTTTTATTAATTTCAGTAATAGCGTCAGATTTGCATGTGCACAATCAAATTCTTCCAGAGCATACTGACATCGCATTAACGTACGTGGTTCGAAATTGAATTTTGCTTCTTCATCCTATTCCTTTATTCGACAAAACAGTAATAAGCAAGACATTCATGAGAAATGGGAACTGCAACAACAAAACAAATTGATTGATAAGAACAGTAAAGTTGAAACGTAGCTACGTTCTAAAATGTTTGTACATTGCCCCTTTTTCAAAAGACAGCGCGAAGGTACATTCGTGTTTTGTCTCGCTTACATAAGTTGTAACAGAGTGTTTTCTTTAGGAGAGTTTCAAAATTGAAACCTGAAAACTCGAACATCTTTCCCACGCGAAGAAAATGTTCCTTCACTTATGAGGAGGCACCTATTTTTTAACATTCAAAGCAACGAATACCCGTGACAATTTTTTTTTCATTGGTCACCTCGCACGGAAATGGGCAAAACCAATGCGTAGCGGAGAATTCGTCTGCTAGCGGAGGCTCCGAACTCGCCAGGGACGCTGGGATCACTTTTCGCCCGCGCTCCGCGGGGCCCCTACTCTCGTCAAGCTTCGGGTTGTTGGCCGCTTGGGGCGGGTCGGGGATCTACTGACGAAACGTCATGCGCAGGCCTTGTCTTCTAGGTGGTATTGACTCCGTAAGTGTGACGTCATGGGTCCAAACAAACCGTTGCTAGGGTCGTTGTTATGGACGAATACATGTGGCTCGGTTTCGCTACGAAAACTCGACCGTTCAAAAATCAGGAGTAGGATTTAAACTTCTAAAAATCACAAATGTAGAAAGCTTGAATGTCATATATGTTTCGACAGAAGTGTGCCGGTAATCGCTCGTTTCTGAAATATTTACGACTGCAACTTCCGGTCCTCAAGATGCCTGCAAAAGACGACGAATGCAAGAAGTATGCCGTCTGCCGCACGCCCGCCGGCCAAACCGGGGCCGTCGTTTGAATCGTGTGAATAAAGACGATATTCTGACATCGCATTTGTTTGAAATATAATGAGTTTCAGACGCATATAAGAATTCATAGTGGGGTGCGATGCAAAATATGGTTTATCGAAAGTCCGGGCGTCGATCGAGATGATCGTCTGCTAAAAGATCGCATTGCACCCGTGAGAAAAGCACTTCAGGCGATCGGTAGAGATCCCAAATTTTGTTTGCGGACTCGCGCTATGCGAGGGTGCTTCGTATACCTGGTTGTAACCATCGCGTGGTGAAAGACCCTTGCAGTTTCTTCAGATTTCCCCAAGACCCCAAAGCGCGAAAGAACTGGATAAAAAACATGAGGTGAGTTCATTACAGATTGTACTCGCATCGCGGGTTCGATGGAGATCTTCACCAAAAGAGCACATCCACGGAATTTTATGTATACCAAGGGGGAAAAAAAGCAAAATACTGCGAAATTGCGATAGACATGCAATTCTTTAATAACCTGACAACCACAACAATAATAATAACAAACGACTTACCTCGACGGCGTACGATTTGTTTCTCATGCTGGCCTGCACTACGCCGGTAATGCACTTCAGGTCGTCGTCGTAACTTATCTGTTTGATTTTACTGCATTTTCACCCCTCGTAACTAAGCTGGGTTCAAAAAAAAAAAAAAAACAAAAAAAAACGCACACTACGGAGGCCTCTACGGCCATGGTGATGCACTTGTTTTTGTCGCTCGTTTACCGACGCAATTCAATGAAGACGCCCGCTGCAACAGAGGCCAGCAAATCTATCGTGTCGTCTGCTACCAAAGCAAAGCGGAGTGTAAGTCTTCAGAAATGGCTTTCATCGTTGCGATACGACACTGAGACGACAAGAACATCTTCATAATTCGATATCAAGAAGTTAGGTTGCTTACAAAAAATTATTTACTTACTTGTAAGCAACGTTACTAAAACACTCAGTTGGGAAACTGCCATAGAGACTGCCCTGAAAAAGTGTCCCCGATCTGTCCTCGCGAACCGAGCTAATGGCGAACTCAACGCCGCCATTTCTCCCGCAGCGGCCACTCGAGGAACCGCACGTTACTTCCATTTTGAATATAATCGGCCAGAACAGATACAGTGGAAGAGGTTACAGGGGTGCCACCCCCGTTTCCCCAGCGGACGCGCCGCGTCTTAATAACCGATGTTAAAATGCACCTAGGTCGGGACGCGCTACCTGAAAGGACCGCTGACGCATGGTCGTATAAAAACAATATTAAATATACCGCAAAACCTTGCAAACTAAAGATTTTAGAAACATCACGCGCCCTTCATTTTGTACTAATCTCCAATAAATATCATACAAAAAAAAAGTATTTTTCGTTTGTTTTTACGCAAAAACATGCTTTCTAAAAGCTCAAGGTGACCACAGTACAGACAAATTATAAAGAGTGGCGCTGTTATCGCATTTAGCTCGGTCTCGGTGGACGCCAGCGGCCCAGGTTTCGACGGCGAGTTTCCCAACTGAGTATTCTAGTAACGTTGCTTGTAAGCAAAAATCTAGCCTCATGTGGAGTCTCCATGCATTAGTCCATAGCAACGTCCCTAGCAACGGTTTGTTTGGACCCAGACGCCTTGTTGTGACGTCATCACTTACGGGGTCAATTGGCCGGAGACGCCACCGCCGCGGTGTCCGCCGCCACCGCGCGCGCCTCGCCGGTCTGCGCAAGCGCGAGGAGCAGTGACGTCACACGGAGCACAGCTGGCGCGCCGGAGACGCCGCCGCCGCGGGCTCCGCCGCCACCGCACGCGCCTCGCCGGTCTTCGCATTCCAGAGGAGTGACGTCATAGCCGCGACAGACGCGAGCAGACGTCGAGGGAAGCTATACAGACGCTAGTTTACGCCCGTGGAGTATACATGATGGAACGCTAGGAGGCTGCTTCACGTCACCATTAAATGGTCGCGTCTCGCGGACGCTATCGGAAGCGCTTCTTTTGTGGTCGCGTCTCGTGAACTCTACAGCTCCCCCTGGCCGAGAGAAACAGATCTATACGCCTTGCAAGTGGGCTCATTTTCGTCTTCTGCGCATGAGAAAGGAAGTAGCGGTGACGTCAGAACGCCGAGCCCTGATTGGCTGATCGCGACCCCCAGGCACGTAGCCAGGATTTTGTTTCGGGGGGGGCTCGCCCATGACAAAATGCTGTATGAGGGGGAGGGGGGAGAGGACGTCCCAGCAAAATGGAAGATTTCGGGGGGGGGGGGGGCCCGGGCCCCATGGGCCTCCCCCCTGGATACGTGCCTGGCGACCCCCTATCTGAGCGTCGTCTGCTCCTTTGCAACGTCGTCTGCTCGCAACGTCGTCTGCGTCTGTCTTACCTTTCCTGCGACTTTCGGAAGTGCAGGTCTTTACGAGCGAGCTCGACTTCGCCTTTCAGAGAGGGCAGACGAAATAACTCGAGCGGTACGTTGTTTTTGTCTAACAACTAGCAGACGTGCATCAAGGAGGGAAGTCAAAGGACTCACTGGCGAGGTGTCCCGAGGCGCCGAGGTTTGTTTGCTAAGAACCGAGAGTGAGTGTGTTAGTGACCGCAAGTTCCCTCCCAAATACTTTTAGATGCGGAGCATCTCTTGCTCGGGTCTATGTCCCGCGGCGTCGGCGTTGTAGTCGGCACTCGAACTACGCACGCGCAACTCTCCTCCTTCCCTCTCTCCAACAGCTGCGCGTTACTCTCTCCGCTCTCTCTCTCTACCAGCTGCGTGCACTGCGCGTGCGTTCGCTTCTCCTCACACCGCGCGCGCACGCGCAACTCTCCTCCTCTAGTCTCCTCTCCTTCAAGTGTGAAAAAAAATAAACGGCGAGCGGCGAGCGTTCCAAGTTTCTCTGCCGCGAGCCGCGACGAAGGCTCGCGTAGGGGGTAACGCTAGGGCAGTCGGTGGCGCCATCTCTCGACGTCTGCACGCAACTGACTCTTTCCTCGGAACCAACACGATGCTCCGCATCACCCCATGGTTCCCCTCGGGAAGATGGTGTTGTTATTTTTTTCTCTCCTTTCGTGTGCGGCGAGACTCCTCACTCTTTAACGGCGTCGGCGGGTTGGCGCAGTTAACGTCGTCTGCTTTACGTCTGCTAGTCAAAGCGATAGATGCTTTACCTTTCCTGCGTCTGTCGGAAATTCACCGCTTTTTCACCGGTGAGAGTCACCGTTGCCTCGGAAACCAAGGAGATGACAAGAGGGAGAGATTGACCTCTTAATCTAAAATTGAGGTCAGCGATCAAAGTAAAATACGGGAAGGGTTCACAAGGGTCGCGCGGGCATATTCCATTCAGCAAGCCAGCCGGTCGTGGGCAGACGGTCACCGAGTCGGAGTGCCTGCTAGGCCTATCTGCCGAGCTCGCTTGGTCGGTGCCGGTGGAATCGTGGCCGTTGGAGCTTTTCCCGGGTGTTTGTGGATCCAGCGTTCTTGTTCGTCGTGGTCTGTTTCAAGTGCTTTTTACTTTTTTCTTGCTGCTTGAAATCGGGACGCGTGAGAAGCGCACGTAGAAAAATAAACGTCCGTTGGACGTCGCGACCGCGACGCTGTCGGCCATGCTGATTTGATCGTAAGAAGTGCGTAAGACAGCTTCGGAGCTGTCGTAGGATTTTGTCGTAACCTGCGCAAAACTTACGAAAATTTCGTTTCGTGAATACGAATTTGTTCTTAAGTTTCGTTTTACGCATATTTTTGGCGTAAGATCCTTTCGTGAATCTGGCCTCTGTACTTTCGAAAGTCACAGGAAAGGCAAGACAGACGCAGACGACGTTGCGAGCAGACGACGTTGCAAAGGAGCAGACGACGGTCAGATAGGGGGTCGCGATCAGGGCTCGGCGTTCTGACGTCACCGCTACCCCCTGCGCAAGAAGCAGACGAACTTGCCCTTCGCATAGCCATGGAGAAGGAGAGCAAAATTGCTCCTCAGTGGCGCAGAAGAGCGGCAAAGCTTAACTCGGATCCCGAAGTAGTTGCCCGGCAATTAGCGGTTGAGCGTAGGAAGACCGAACAGAAGAAGGCTTAACGTGCTGCGGAGACATCGGAGCAAAGGGAGGAACGTCTAGCAAAGCGGCGTCGCCAGGAGGATGAGCGACGTGCCTGACCGTCTCAGCAGCAGCAACAAGACGCCGTCGATGACGTCAAGGCTCGCCGATTGACTGACTTTACGGTGCGACTCGGACCTTCGAGACGAACTTCTTAAACAATCCGTTTGGATATGTGTGCGACGTGTGTGAAAGTACTGTGGCACATGAAAGACTTGACGCCGGTAAGTAGTGCCATGCGTGAAACGTTGAGTTTAGCGGCGCTGCCTGAGTGGGGTGAACCCGTGGCGCGGGTTTGTACAACGTGCAAGAACTTTCTCGTTAGGCAGGAGATTCCACTCTTTAGCGTTACTAATGGATAGCCGTTTGATAGCGCCTCTCACTTTGTGCACATAAGCTCACGCTTCGTATAACCTGGCATAGCCGAGTTAAGCCACCGCAATTTGTTTTTTATTATTATTTTGAAACGCGTGAAATTGCATCTTTTGGCTCACGCTCTTGGCGTCTTATAACTTTGACCTGCACTTCGACGGCGTTGCATGTTTGTTGTTCATTTGTATTTTCCTGGTGATCTCGCGTTCCGCACCAGAGAGGCACGCATCTACATGTGTGGCAGTTGGAGACGCTCAAGTTTGTACTACCCAAACTAAGTCCTAACGAGTCCCTTTTCGCAGCGTCCCCTGGGCACTGCGGGGGGCCTATGAGTCGTGTTTAGACGCAAAGTTACCTGTCTGCGTCTGTACTCTTTGTTCGATCCCGTTCAAACGGGAACGCCGAACCACGGACGCCCACGTTCGAACGTGTTCAAAGAGTGAGAAGAAACAAGAGCTTTGCGGGCCTGCCAACGAATCATTTCACGAAGAGTTCGGTGTTGTGACACTCTCCCTCAAGGTCTATAGGCGTGTAAAACAAAAGTGCCCCTCTCCCTTTCGACTGCGTCTCTTCACTTATAAAATACTATTTTTGTGGTTCTTTCCATATGTCAGTCTGGCCATCCTTGGTGTGAAAGTTTTCGTCGAATGCCGACATTGTCATTTTTTTGCGTAAGTTAATTAAATTTACGAGTTTATCTTCTCACAGATCACACCGTACATTATCGCCTTCACTTAAGAAAGAATTGTAGCAAGTGATGGTACATTACTGTAACATTTCATCTGAAAATGATGGCTGAAGCTGAGCCACTGATGTGCGCTCCCGAACTGAGAAATATAGTCTTGATTAAAGCTTGAGCTCGAAATGTGCATTAGGTCATTGAACAATAACGAAGCGTTGAACGAACCGTGAGGGAACATGTCAAGCAACGCCTGAGCTCAGGTGAAAAGGGGATCCAAAATATTTGGATAAAATAAATGAACAATTTGCAACCTCCGCTCTGCAAAAAAAAAAAAAAAGAAAAAAAAACGCTATGTTTTTTAGACGTAGGCTCAGTTACATGAATCATTCTCATCTTCATGCGGGTAAAGGCAAGCCAGGTGCTGTACATCAAAGTCAAGCAAGTTATTCGGCAACGACGAGCGCAAAGCAGCGTGAAAAAAAAGTTTGCCAAAAGAGTACTTTTTTCTGTGAGTTGGCTTGAGAGAGCGAAGGAGTCAGAGACAGAGAGAGAGAGAGAGAGAGGGAGAGAGAAACTGGGAGAGAATGAGATATAAATAAATACACGCGTAAATAAAAATTAAAGTTGAATTGGGGACTATGATTTCTTTTTTCTTTTTGTTGCACAGACTGTTTCGTCAGATCTCTTCTTATTCACGTGGCATTGCTAGGACGCCACGCGCGAAATATCTTTCGCGTATATTTACCGTTCTCTGTTGATACGAAGCCCTTCGCTGATACATAAGTAACTCCGCCAGCCGCCGGGTTTACGAAGAAACCAGGAATAGTGATCCTCAAGTGCCCACTCAAATATCACTTTAATCGTTTTTATTTTTACGGGACAATCCTCTATGGCGTAAACAGGCAGCGTTGGAAGCGGGACGCACGTGGGGGGTGAGGCCTTTTTATTTATTTTTTATTCATACTACAATATCCACGCCAAGGCACGATCGTCAAAACATGTTTATCGGAAGGCACTTTGCCGGCAGCAATCCGATCTGCAAGATTATACTTCGTTCACTCCTAAGCTGACAGTGCGGTGGAAGCAACGTGCTGGTTGCACCAATCATAAGTCTATCTTTCGCCCCCCCCCCCCCTCCCCCCATCGCGCTCCCGCCCATTTCCGCGCACAGAGAGCGGGGTCAGGAGACGAAAAAGAGGCGGTTCATTGGTGCGGCAACTCCCACCGCACTGTCGGTATATGGGTCCCGCCGCAGACGGCTGCAGCTAAAAGGAATGTTGAAACATTCCTTCTCAGATCAGTTGAAATGAACGTATACCTTATATTTCCAGCCTATAAACAGTGTTCTTTTTCTTCGACAGGTAAACACGTGTGCAAACTGAAAGCGAGAACGAACCGAAAGCTCACTTAAGGGATGGATGAAAAGAGCACGCGAGCTACAGGCTGGAACCTAATCATCTTGGACAGACATCTGTCTGGTTGGGTGAAACTGTAGTAATGAAAAAGAAATACTCCAGCCAAAGCCTCGCAAAAGTGCCTCAACATTTCGAAGCCCGCTTGGTTTCTTCTTCAGGGGTGACTGAATCGTACGGCGGCAGCAGCAGCTCCCGTCTTCTTCGTTCGCAGAGTCGTCGGGCCCTTGTTATAAATTATGTTACCTTATCAGGGTGCAGACCCTGGGTGTACACCGATGCCAAAGCACCCGGGGATCTGTTCAAATTTTATGGAGTGTGTTTGATGTGCCATGACTCAGGAAAAAGTCGTTTTTGCGGCTCGTTGTTGATAACGCGTGCATTCGCGAAGTCGATCCGATGCTCGAGGACTTCTCAGTGCTCGTCGAGGGCGCTGCACTCGCTCTCAAATTTTCCCACGCTGTTGTTGTGTTGGCGGATACGTTTTGAAAACAGGGAGTTTTAGAAAATCGTGTTCAAAGGCCCGTTACCGCTACGGGGCGCGCGCTTCAGAGCCTGCAATGAAGCGGCAGTGCGACCTCCCGGTACTATAATAGCGTGGCCTAAAATACCATCTACAAAAACTTTCTAGTATCTTCGTTTCGCCGATGTAGGTTCCGGGGCACATTGCGCACGGATAGGGTGCCTACATGTCTGTCTGTCTCAGGGAGAAACCTTCCTTTTTTTGCACTGAAGAGGCCAGAGCGTAAAGGCCCGTTCACACTCTTGCGACCTCTTAGAAGTGGGTGCCTAGAAACCTCTTACAGCAAGAGGACACACTGCCGCCATTTATTGGGTAGCCGTGTAAACTTGGGGGTCCGGCATATTTTCTATTTCTCTCGCGCGTTATCCTTTCCTTCTTGGCTCGAAAAACTTTACTCAACGTTATAAAGGAGCCTTTCTTATAGGTAATACGCACATTTGACCTCGGAAATTCCGCAAAACCTTCGCTCTTGTGAAATGCAGTTCCAGGGTCACCGCATAGATGGCGCCAGAATGCCAGTGTGTTTAAAGCCCCTCTATCCTGGGAAAAGTGGCGCCATTCTTTGAACTAGCCGCCGCGCACACTATTGGCCAGTCGTCACGTGACATCTGGCTTTCGGTTTTGGACTTCCGGTCGTCATGAATTTCCCAAGATGTTGCTACGCCGCAGCTGACGTGCTGCTGCGCCCGCAGAAAAGTCGACCGGAAAGCTTTTCAGTGTTCCCCCTGAAGCGGAAAATGAACCTCGGAGGAAGATCTTGCTTCACCGAATCGGTCGAAAAGATTTCAACCCGACGGGAGCCGTAAAGTTATGCGAGGTAGGTGCTCTGTATACGCATTAGCATGCAAAAAGACAGCTGTTTAGAGTGAGTATGCTTTCCATTCCACCGTAAACGCGAGCGATGTAATAGCGAGCACAACATTGCCGACTTGGCATGCACGGACACTCGTGCCGTGGAAGTAAAGGCCCCTACGCACAGTTGCGTTTGAGAGCGTTTGACTGCGTTGCGTCGAGAAACGAAAGCGAGTCACCAGCACACCTGTGCTTCGCATGAAGCGTGGAATCCAATTCAAGGAATTGCTTGGCACGCGATAAAATAAGTATGGATGTCCTGCGTTCTCGCAGTCGCAACGCAGTGAAACGCTCTCAACGCAACTGTGCGTTCAAACGGCCTGCTCCTGCTCGTGCTTGTGACATAGGCGTCGCTCCCAATTACGGGTGCGTGCGGAGTACGCGCTCTCGTCAAGCGTTGCGTACGTGCTCGCGTACCATACTTTGTTTCGCACAGATAGCTTGCAACGCTGCCGCAGCTGCGGACCCGAGCATTGGGCAGTATCTATACTCCGTTTCAATATAAGTGCGAGCGCAGCCAGTGCGACAAGCAGGAGTATGGTTTCTCTGACGGCGCTCTTACTGGACGAGCGCGTGTGCTTAGCCCGCTCAAAGTGCGTTCGCTCGCGTAGTGTCAATAGGGTCTCCTTCGCTCGTAGTCTTATTGAAACAAAAAACGCAAGCAAATAAAACATTTGAGATAAACCCCACACTCGCGCCAGCAGCTTTGACAGCGCGCAAACTTCACGTGCAGCGACTAAAGTCCGATCTCTTCAATCTATTACAGGACCACATCAGTATCGACCAATTCAAAACACTAATCATGCAAAAGAAAGGAGAGCAAAAAATTGAGGAAAGATGCTCTCCCAAACATTTCTTTTTTCGCTAACTTCAACCATGAGAGTAAACCACCACTGCAAGGGAAATGGAAAAGTAAATGGTATGTACATCTCACAAAATATATATATATTTTTTTTTCTTCAGTGAGAAACGTTGCATCAATTTTATGATACAAATTCGATGCACAAACTGATGATTTTGGATGCCTCTTTTACAAAATGCAGTTTCATTTGTTTGTTTTGGTTGCCTCTCTAAAGTTTCCGAGGCACCCCCAGCAAAACCTGAATAGTACACCACAAGGTAGTGCCCACATTACTGAAACATCCCCAGGACAGACTGCTGCAGCAACCGCAGCTGCTCTTTAGTTTGGCTGTCCGATACTGTTTCGTGGTCGACCGAGGGCTATCTACCACTAGTGCCATGTCTGTCCATTCTAGGAGTGTGTGTCCTCCTGAGGGCCCCGAGCAAGGTCCAAGCGGAGCTTTTCCCTCGGGGCAATCTGCCGCAGTGACCACAGCTGTTGGTGAGTTTGGCAGTCCGATACTCTTTCCAGGTCAACGAGGCTCACCTACCACTAGTGCCGTCTTTGTTGATTCTAGGCGAGTGTGTCCTCCTGAGGTCCCCCAGCAAGTTCCAAGCGGTGCTGTACCGAACCTAACTTTCCCAGCTTCCCAAGAGCAGCCTGATTCGGCCACCCCCCCCCCCCCCCCCCCAGCTGCTGGTGAGTTTAGCACAATGATACTGTCTCCAGGTCGACCGAGGCACACCTACAACTACTGTTGTCTCTGTTCATTTATTCATTCTAGAAGCGTGTGCCGTCACATGGCTGCCCAAGCAAGGTCTTAGCAGCGCCCTACAGGCCCTTACTTCTCCAGCTTGTTCTGGACAGATTGCCGCAGCAACAGCTGATGAGTTTTCATTTTCGACTGCTGTTTATTTTCTGGCAGAGTGCAGAGAGTTACACACTGTTACTTACATCCGATCTTATTGTCTCACTGTTAGCCACTTAACAAGACTAAAGTAATAACCTTTTTTTTCTTTTTCAGGCACACTGTTTACACTTGGTATCAGGCAGTATCATCAGAATGCCAGTTTTTCTGGTGTACTGATGAATAACAAAGAGCTACAAAGAACTATATTCAATGCAGATAAAACTGATATTGGCGCAATGACAGGAGTATCAGTAGCAACATGAAGAGAACATGAAGAGAGCGCTTTCTTGTTGCAGATCAACTTAAGTGTCTCGAAACGTCGACTATGAAGGGAAGTGCACGGAGTAAAGGGATCCTTGAGAAAGTTTTTAAGATTCATCTTTCTTGTGTTTCCCATGGTTTCAATGTGGTACTGGGGAATTGGGGTGGCTTTTGCCTGTAGAATGCACACTTCATTGGCATCTACAGGACTTCATGTTTGTGTCAGACATAATGCACAAGCTGATGGATTCTTAAGCATATAAGGTGAGCCAAACTTGCAGCATATAACACACTCGTGCATCTGAAGTCGGATACCTGCAGACCCGTCTCATCAAGCAGCTCGATGTTCAATTCCATGTGTTTTGTACAATTTATTGTCTACAGGTGTACCGTACCAGTAACTGCATTAGAAGGTGTAAGGGCTTCAGAAGTATTTTATGATATGTAAAAGTGACTGCACCTGTCAGTAAAGCTACCCCAACATTTGTGAAGTGTTAAGAAAGCATTTTGATTCGGTATGGTGTGTCTCCGTGTCATTTATTTTCTTTTTTCATTCTGTGATCTCTTCTGTGATGTACTCAGCATGTGGTCTACTTGTAGTGAATTCTCCTGCCGTGGCCTTTTAATTGGCTGGCAGTTTTGTGAAATAAATAAAATTGTGACTGATTTTGTTCTTGTTAACATCATCTGTGCTTTGTATTTTCGTGGAGATTTTCATCTCGCATTCACTTATTTTGCATTGCTCTGTGGGTGTGATTTGAATTAGTTTTGCCTCATTCCCTTTTACTGAAATAACCAGCAATTGCTTGACTCGAGAAATAGGTGCTGAAACCGAGCGCTAGTTTCGAAGTCTGCACCAGGACGCTGGCCCAGGACTCTAAAAGCAGCGTAAAGCGTAATTAAACCTGGATTTGTTTTAGTATGAACGAATAACAGAAAAGATACAGACACACTGATAAAATTACGGTGTAATAAAACTAAACAAAAACGGAGTTTTCATTTCTAAAAACGCTTTCATGAAATAAAATAACAAAAATAGTATTTATTGTACGCTCGGAAAAGTAGCGGCACCGCGTAGCCCCGTAGCCAAAGGCCCGCGGTGTGGCAAATTTTTACAGCATGCACAGAAATATGTAGCGATTTTTATCGTACTGCAGGCAGCTTAAAAGTGCTAGCTTAGCGTCAACCACATCAACACTTCCCCGATTAGAAAGAAAATAGTATCTTGCTTTCTAGGCCGCCAAATTGTTTTTAGCGCCCGTAGGCCAAACCCACCCGAAAGCTCGCCAAGGACACGTATTAAAAAGTAGTCAATCATTTGAAATCGTGGAGAATAAAATTGCAATTTGGCGGTTTTATATGATGATTAAAAACGACTTGCAATTCCTGTGAAGCCGAACACTCACGAGACACTGACCTAATGCAACTCGGTAGGGACGATTATCCAAAGCACTTTCGGGATGCACGGTTGGACGAACAGATCTAGAGTGGCTTCAGGACGGTCGGATGCGAATGCAGGCTCTAAATGAGGTCATTGCCACACTTATATGACGAGAAAAGTCCACACGATCGGCAACTCGCCCGCTCCAGCTGTGAAGCCGAACACTCACGAGACACTGACCTAATGCAACTCGGTAGGGACGATTATCCAAAGCACTTTCGGGATCCACGGTTGGACGAACAGTTCGAGAGCGGCTTTAAGACGGTCGGATACGAATGCAGGCTCTAAATGAGGTCATTGCCACAGTTATATGACGAGAAACGTCCACAAGATCGGCAACTCGCCCCGCTCCAGCTGTGAAGCCGAACACTCACGAGACACTGACCTAATGCAACTCGGTAGGGACGATTATCCAAAGCACTTTCGGGATCCACGGTTGGACGAACAGTTCGAGAGCGGCTTTAAGACGGTCGGATACGAATGCAGGCTCTAAATGAGGTCATTGCCACACTTATATGACGAGAAAAGTCCACAAGATCGGCAACTCGCCCCGCTCCAGCTGTGAAGCCGAACACTCACGAGACACTGACCTAATGCAACTCGGTAGGGACGATTATCCAAAGCACTTTCGGGATCCACGGTTGGACGAACAGATCTAGAGCGGCTTTAGGACGGTCGGATACGAATGCAGGCTCTAAATGAGGTCATTGCCACACTTATATGACGAGAAAAGTCCACACGATCGGCAACTCGCCCGCTCCAGCTGTGAAGCCGAACACTCACGAGACACTGACCTAATGCAACTCGGTAGGGACGATTATCCAAAGCACTTTCGGGATCCACGGTTGGACGAACAGATCTAGAGCGGCTTCAGGACGGTCGGATACGAATGCAGGCTCTAAATGAGGTCATTGCCACACTTATTGACGAGAAAAGTCCACACGATCGGCAACTCGCCCGCTCCAGCTGTGAAGCCGAACACTCACGAGACACTGATCTAATGCAACTCGGTAGGGACGATTATCCAAAGCACTTTCGGGATCCACGGTTGGACGAACAGATCTAGAGCGGCTTCAGGACGGTCGGATACAAATGCAGGCTCTAAATGAGGTCATTGCCACACTTATATGACGAGAAAAGTCCACACGATCGGCAACTCACCCTCTTCAGCTGTGAAGCCGAACACTCACGAGACACTGACATAATGCAACTCGGTAGGGACGATTATCCAAAGTACTTTTGGGATCCACGGTTGGACGAACAGATCTAGAGCGGCTTCAGGGAGGTCGGATGCGAATGCGGGCTCTAAATGAGGTCATTGCCACACTTGACGAGAAAAGTCCATACGGTCGGCAACTCGCCCGCTTCAGCTGTGAAGGCGAACACGCACGAGACACTGACCTAATGCAACTCGGAAGGGACGATTATCCAAAGCACTTTCGGGATCCACGGTTGGAAGAACAGATCTAGAGCGGCTTCAGGACGGTCGGATACGAATGCAGGCTCTAAATGAGGTCATTGCCACACTTATATGACGAGAAAAGTCCACACGATCGGCAACTCGCCCGCTCCAGCTGTGAAGCCGAACACTCACGAGACACTGACCTAATGCAACTCGGTAGGGACGATTATCCAAAGTACTTTCGGGATGCACGGTTGGACGAACAGATCTAGAGCGGCTTCAGGACGGTCGGATGCGAATGCGGGCTCTAAATGAGGTCATTGCCACACTTGTATGACGAGAAAAGTCCACACGATCGGCAACTCGCCCGCTCCAGCTGTGAAGCCGAACACTCACGAGACACTGACCTAATGCAACTCGGTAGGGACGATTATCCAAAGCACTTTCGGGATCCACGGTTGGACGAACAGATCTAGAGCGGCTTCAGGACGGTCGGATACGAATGCAGGCTCTAAATGAGGTCATTGCCACACTTATATGACGAGAAAAGTCCACACGATCGGCAACTCGCCCGCTCCAGCTGTGAAGCCGAACACTCACGAGACACTGACCTAATGCAACTCGGTAGGGACGATTATCCAAAGCACTTTCGGGATCCACGGTTGGACGAACAGATCTAGAGCGGCTTCAGGACGGTCGGATACGAATGCAGGCTCTAAATGAGGTCATTGCCACACTTATATGACGAGAAAAGTCCACACGATCGGCAACTCGCCCGCTCCAGCTGTGAAGCCGAACACTCACGAGACACTGACCTAATGCAACTCGGTAGGGACGATTATCCAAAGCACTTTCGGGATCCACGGTTGGACGAACAGATCTAGAGCGGCTTCAGGACGGTCGGATACGAATGCAGGCTCTAAATGAGGTCATTGCCACACTTATATGACGAGAAAAGTCCACACGATCGGCAACTCGCCCGCTCCAGCTGTGAAGCCGAACACTCACGAGACACTGACCTAATGCAACTCGGTAGGGACGATTATCCAAAGCACTTTCGGGATCCACGGTTGGACGAACAGATCTAGAGCGGCTTCAGGACGGTCGGATACGAATGCAGGCTCTAAATGAGGTCATTGCCACACTTATATGACGAGAAAAGTCCACACGATCGGCAACTCGCCCGCTCCAGCTGTGAAGCCGAACACTCACGAGACACTGACCTAATGCAACTCGGTAGGGACGATTATCCAAAGCACTTTCGGGATCCACGGTTGGACGAACAGATCTAGAGCGGCTTCAGGACGGTCGGATACGAATGCAGGCTCTAAATGAGGTCATTGCCACACTTATATGACGAGAAAAGTCCACACGATCGGCAACTCGCCCGCTCCAGCTGTGAAGCCGAACACTCACGAGACACTGACCTAATGCAACTCGGTAGGGACGATTATCCAAAGCACTTTCGGGATCCACGGTTGGACGAACAGATCTAGAGCGGCTTCAGGACGGTCGGATACGAATGCAGGCTCTAAATGAGGTCATTGCCACACTTATATGACGAGAAAAGTCCACACGATCGGCAACTCGCCCGCTCCAGCTGTGAAGCCGAACACTCACGAGACACTGACCTAATGCAACTCGGTAGGGACGATTATCCAAAGCACTTTCGGGATCCACGGTTGGACGAACAGATCTAGAGCGGCTTCAGGACGGTCGGATACGAATGCAGGCTCTAAATGAGGTCATTGCCACACTTATATGACGAGAAAAGTCCACACGATCGGCAACTCGCCCGCTCCAGCTGTGAAGCCGAACACTCACGAGACACTGACCTAATGCAACTCGGTAGGGACGATTATCCAAAGCACTTTCGGGATCCACGGTTGGACGAACAGATCTAGAGCGGCTTCAGGACGGTCGGATACGAATGCAGGCTCTAAATGAGGTCATTGCCACACTTATTGACGAGAAAAGTCCACACGATCGGCAACTCGCCCGCTCCAGCTGTGAAGCCGAACACTCACGAGACACTGACCTAATGCAACTCGGTAGGGACGATTATCCAAAGCACTTTCGGGATCCACGGTTGGACGAACAGATCTAGAGCGGCTTCAGGACGGTCGGATACGAATGCAGGCTCTAAATGAGGTCATTGCCACACTTATATGACGAGAAAAGTCCACACGATCGGCAACTCGCCCGCTCCAGCTGTGAAGCCGAACACTCACGAGACACTGACCTAATGCAACTCGGTAGGGACGATTATCCAAAGTACTTTCGGGATCCACGGTTGGACGAACAGATCTAGAGCGGCTTCAGGACGGTCGGATACGAATGCAGGCTCTAAATGAGGTCATTGCCACACTTATATGACGAGAAAAGTCCACACGATCGGCAACTCGCCCGCTCCAGCTGTGAAGCCGAACACTCACGAGACACTGACCTAATGCAACTCGGTAGGGACGATTATCCAAAGCACTTTCGGGATCCACGGTTGGACGAACAGATCTAGAGCGGCTTCAGGACGGTCGGATACGAATGCAGGCTCTAAATGAGGTCATTGCCACACTTATATGACGAGAAAAGTCCACACGATCGGCAACTCGCCCGCTCCAGCTGTGAAGCCGAACACTCACGAGACACTGACCTAATGCAACTCGGTAGGGACGATTATCCAAAGTACTTTCGGGATCCACGGTTGGACGAACAGATCTAGAGCGGCTTCAGGACGGTCGGATACGAATGCAGGCTCTAAATGAGGTCATTGCCACACTTATATGACGAGAAAAGTCCACACGATCGGCAACTCGCCCGCTCCAGCTGTGAAGCCGAACACTCACGAGACACTGACCTAATGCAACTCGGTAGGGACGATTATCCAAAGCACTTTCGGGATCCACGGTTGGACGAACAGATCTAGAGCGGCTTCAGGACGGTCGGATACGAATGCAGGCTCTAAATGAGGTCATTGCCACACTTATATGACGAGAAAAGTCCACACGATCGGCAACTCGCCCGCTCCAGCTGTGAAGCCGAACACTCACGAGACACTGACCTAATGCAACTCGGTAGGGACGATTATCCAAAGCACTTTCGGGATCCACGGTTGGACGAACAGATCTAGAGCGGCTTCAGGACGGTCGGATACGAATGCAGGCTCTAAATGAGGTCATTGCCACACTTATATGACGAGAAAAGTCCACACGATCGGCAACTCGCCCGCTCCAGCTGTGAAGCCGAACACTCACGAGACACTGACCTAATGCAACTCGGTAGGGACGATTATCCAAAGCACTTTCGGGATCCACGGTTGGACGAACAGATCTAGAGCGGCTTCAGGACGGTCGGATACGAATGCAGGCTCTAAATGAGGTCATTGCCACACTTATATGACGAGAAAAGTCCACACGATCGGCAACTCGCCCGCTCCAGCTGTGAAGCCGAACACTCACGAGACACTGACCTAATGCAACTCGGTAGGGACGATTATCCAAAGCACTTTCGGGATCCACGGTTGGACGAACAGATCTAGAGCGGCTTCAGGACGGTCGGATACGAATGCAGGCTCTAAATGAGGTCATTGCCACACTTATATGACGAGAAAAGTCCACACGATCGGCAACTCGCCCGCTCCAGCTGTGAAGCCGAACACTCACGAGACACTGACCTAATGCAACTCGGTAGGGACGATTATCCAAAGCACTTTCGGGATCCACGGTTGGACGAACAGATCTAGAGCGGCTTCAGGACGGTCGGATACGAATGCAGGCTCTAAATGAGGTCATTGCCACACTTATATGACGAGAAAAGTCCACACGATCGGCAACTCGCCCGCTCCAGCTGTGAAGCCGAACACTCACGAGACACTGACCTAATGCAACTCGGTAGGGACGATTATCCAAAGCACTTTCGGGATCCACGGTTGGACGAACAGATCTAGAGCGGCTTCAGGACGGTCGGATACGAATGCAGGCTCTAAATGAGGTCATTGCCACACTTATATGACGAGAAAAGTCCACACGATCGGCAACTCGCCCGCTCCAGCTGTGAAGCCGAACACTCACGAGACACTGACCTAATGCAACTCGGTAGGGACGATTATCCAAAGCACTTTCGGGATCCACGGTTGGACGAACAGATCTAGAGCGGCTTCAGGACGGTCGGATACGAATGCAGGCTCTAAATGAGGTCATTGCCACACTTATATGACGAGAAAAGTCCACACGATCGGCAACTCGCCCGCTCCAGCTGTGAAGCCGAACACTCACGAGACACTGACCTAATGCAACTCGGTAGGGACGATTATCCAAAGCACTTTCGGGATCCACGGTTGGACGAACAGATCTAGAGCGGCTTCAGGACGGTCGGATACGAATGCAGGCTCTAAATGAGGTCATTGCCACACTTATATGACGAGAAAAGTCCACACGATCGGCGACTCGCCCTCTTCAGCTGTGAAACCGAACACTCACGAGACACTGACCTAATGCAACTCGGTAGGGACGATTATCCAAAACACTTTCGGGATCCACGGTTGGAAGAACGGATCTAGAGCGGCTTCAGGACGGTCGGGTACGAATGCAGGCTCTAAATGAAGTCATTTCCACACTTATATGACGAGAAAAGTCCACACGATCGGCGACTCGCCCGCTCCAGCTGTGAAGGCGAACACTCACGAGACACTGACCTAATGCAACTCGGTAGGGACGATTATCCAAAACACTTTTGGGAGCCGCGGTTGGACGAAAAGATCTAGAGCGGCTTCAGGACGGTCCGATACGAATGCGGGCTCTAAATGAGGTCATTGTCGCACTTGTCTGACGAGAAACGTCCACACGATCGGCATCTCGACCGCTTCAGCTGACCGAGACGTCGAGAGACGTCGAGACGCTTAGGAAATTCCAGAGGGCGTCTCCGTCGCAAACCGGAAGTTAGAGGTGGGGTAAGGAGGGTTTTTAGAGGAGAAGGAAAGAGAATGCGCCACTTTTCCCAGATACAGGGACGTTAAGTGTGTTCCCTCGTTCTCAAAAATTTTAAGAGGTTTCAACAGGTCTTGTCTCTCTCGGTCGTACTCGGTTGCAAGAGTGTGAACGGGTATTAAAGCGCTCGCGCACTCAGTGCCTGAGTTATGCGGTAAAGTGGCGTCTAAGCATTTTCCAAGGCTACGCGCTCGAACTGAATTACACCAGATTACACGCACTTCAACAGACTTAAAAAAAAAAAAAAACACGATTGGGCGGATAAACGGTTGAGGTTTCACCACTCGAACAAAAGCGCGTGCGCGTATGAAGGCACTCTACGCACGGATAAAGCCCCTTGATGGGTTTGTCTTACAAGTACTGTGAATGCGCCAATATACCTTTTCAGAACTTCAGTGCCATCTAGTGGCTGGAATATCAGTCTAAATTTTCGTATGCTATTGGCAATTCGTGTGTCGACGGTAAACGTATAAAAGTGACGGAACTCATCGCGGTACAGTTCTTTCTTAACGCGTTTCAGTTTCGACAGGGACAAAAATCGCGTTTATATCGAACAACAACATAGCGGACTAGCGTCTTGACTGTCCAGGTTCCACATCGAGGCCCGCCCGCAACGTCTTCCATCATTAGCCACTAAGAGGTCCCCATTAGCATGGAGAGATGCCATGCACTTGGACGGTGACAGTTTTCGAAGTTGCTAGACTGAATTTCGGACGGGTCTATTCGCGAGGTTCGTGCCTCGTGCGGCACTTGGAAGAAAATGGCGGCAATGCACTGAAATACGCGGCCCTCATTAAGGGGTATCCACACGAAGGAGAACTCCGCGGAGGGATGACGTGACGTCAACAACCCGGGAAACTCCGTCCCCGGCTCCGCCGCGCACACCTGCGGAGCTTTCGTGCTGACAGTACGAAGCCTCCGCGACTCCGCCACGGAGGAGAACGGTGCCGCGAGGCGTCAAAAAGGGATGACGTATGTCTCACGTGATGCGCGATCCGCGGAGGAAAGGGGCGAATTCTCCTTCGTGTGGATACCAGCAGATGGGGGTGGAGCACCCGCTCGCGGCGCGTCTCTTGCGCGTTCGCAGAACAATGTTTGGCGGCGCTTGTAAGACACGCTAAGCTTGAATTTCATCACGGGGCTTTACTCAAAGAAACTTGTAGATCACGCCCTGCGCCTTTTAGGGGCGAAGCTCCTTAGGGGCTAGCCATGTCCGTATGTCCGTCCGCCGTAGGCCGGCGTCGGGTGCTCGTGCTTCTGCTCGTGAGATCACGTGCTCACGTGCTCGTGTAGGGCAAAAAAAAAAAAATTGAACAAAAAGATGAAAAAAATTATGAAAAAAAAAGAAGAAAAAAAAGAGTAGGGGGTTCTGAGATGCCATCTCATCTGTCTGCTTAAAAAAAGAAAAAGAAGAAAATCACACATTCTCCTACTGACATGAATGAAAAGGCTCAAAGAAAAAGAAGAAAAAAAAGAGTAGGGGGTTCTGAGATGCCATCCCATCTGTCTGCTTAAAAAAAGAAAAAGAAGAAAACCACACATTCTCCTACTGACATGAATGAAAAGGCTCAAAGAAAAAGAAGAAAAAAAAAGAGTAGGGGGTTCTGAGATGCCATCCCATCTGTCTGCTTAAAAAAAGAAAAAGAAGAAAACCACGCATTCTCCTACTGACATGAATGAAAAGGCTCAAAGAAAAAGAAGAAAAAAAAGAGTAGGGGGTTCTGAGATGCCATCCCATCTGTCTGCTTAAAAAAAGAAAAAGAAGAAAACCACCCATTCTCCTACTGACATGAATGAAAAGGCTCGGCATGCTGCGGCTCGGCGTCTACGCAGACAAGCACCACCAGAGCTTCGCCCCAAGCAACATCATTCACCACGTGGACATGCGGTCAATTTGTTTTGAGGGGGGGGGGGGGGGTACGGGAAAGCTACAAGCTGATAGACAAAAGGGCGACAAGTAATAAAAATCCCAGAGGGTAAATGAATCCAGGGTACATACTAGTGTAGCAAATTGAAAGTTGATAACGTCACCCCGCTTTGCCCCCTCCCCCCCCTCTTTTTATTTTGCACACACACAAAACTAAAAAAAAAAAACAGTGCGCGACGCAGAGATCAGAAATTTGTTTTCGAAACTCGATGTTTGAAGGAATTGAACAGACAGAAAGGGGCTATATTGCTTTCTAAATGAACTCGAATGTTATTTCGACATGACAGTGAAGAAGATTAGGTTAGTTCAAAAACATTTTAGCCCCAGCGTTCGCGCGGCTCACAAAAATGAAATGTTGTTGCCCACCAACCAAGAGGGAAGGAGGTTTATGTGTTTTTTAATAATAACATACGTATTAAAAGAAAACACAAAAAACAACAACGCGGATCAAACAGATAAGGTTGAGGGGACGCGGCATAGCTTTCAATTGAATGATTCAATAACAATGAACGCCGACATGAACAGAAACGTGACATACCTATCCTATCCAAGCACTTATTTTAGAGTTTAGCGTCCCTTTAAGTGCAGTGCACAAAGTAAGATACTCTTTAGATGAGGGCACACAGCACGTCAAACACTGCGAAGAAATCGACCAGATAAAGCTTTATTGGTGCGTGCCCGAGTATCTATGCTGGCAGCGTGTCCTCCGGGTAAACAACGCAAATAAAAAAAATCAACAAACAAACAAAAGACAGTTGTCTCGTTTCCATGGCACCTTGACATAGGCGTATGCCGCTCGGAGCGCCAGCTCTGAGCTCGTCGCACGCTGGCTTGAACACCTCGTCAGAGATCTCTCCGCTTCAACGCCTTCGCAAGACTGTTCTTGCCGCCGTCGAGGCACGAAACCAGGGTCAATGACCCAGTGATAAGCAACTGGCGTAGAGCAAGTGTAAAGTTCTAACGACGCGGCACACCCCAAAAACCACTTTAACAACAATCATGTCTCCCATATCGAAAGGCATGGAAAACCGGGCCCACGACAGGTTACCACAAGCCCCTTATCGAAGAGTCATCTGGTGGCGCCGATTGCAACCAAGGCGAAGAGAGGACTTTATCGGGCAGCCTTGACGCGCGCGGTGTCCACACCTATATGCATCTTCAAACGTAATGCAGTGTGGACGATTTTTGAATTTGTTTTTGTGCTCATCCGCCCGCACACATCTGGTGACGGTAACTTGAAAATTTTACTCAACTGCCCTTGCGCATGCACACGTGAATACTTGCGTATGTGTCGGCGTGCATGCTACGTTCGTGCGTATCTATGTCAAGAAATATGCCCTATACATAAGCAGAAACGCGATAGAAATCTCCTGAGAAAAACCTTCTTGTCTTCGACTCCGCGGAGCAAGCGAAGGCGCAAGTGGCGCCATCTTTGAAGCACCTGGAGTGGATGACGAACTTCCAAGAGTACGTCACTGGTAGGACGCGCTCCAAAGATCACGATGATCGCTTCGTGGGAAAATGAACGAGTAGACATTTACGTCTTTTCTTGAGTAAAGATGTTATACACGCGCGCCAGATTACAGCCGCCATTGCTGACCTTTTCTCGTCTTACCGAGAAACCCAGCCACTGAAGCGGTTGTTGGCGAGCCTCCACAAAGACCAATGCTGGGGAGAACGACAGTATATAATTAAAGATGGCAATAACTAGGTCTGCTGTGGCAATGATGAAGAGAAGTAAAGAAAATAAGAGGAAACAAAAATAGAAGGTCGGTTATGGCGGTGCCCATGCACAGCTGCTGCAAAGCGTCTATAGCGTTGGTATTGCCGGCTTTTGAAAGGCTGTCGGGTACGCGTATACGGCCTACAAGTTAGACTGCCCCATTGCGTACCTCGTGCGCTGTTTAGCCCCAAACGCGCTCCCGTGCGTTTCTTTCCCCTCGACGTAAACACGCGATGGCTGTATAGGAAGTATTCACTGGCGGCCATAGCTGTGTGCGCGACTGATGAGCGCGGGCTGATGGCTAGCTTCCAGGGTTCTTTTGCAACGTGCATTCCACACCGTCAAAATGGCCGGTCTTAGCAGCCTATTAATGGGGGCTCGTTCTGAGCATGCGCTCTAGACAGCACCCACAAATATGGCGCCCAGTGAATACTCCTTATAGTCGTTTCACCACGAAGGAAACTCATGGAGCTAATTCGAAGCCCTTGATAGGCATTTTTTTTTTGAGCACGTTAAAAATCTGGTGAAATGTAAAAGCAGCGTAAAAAGGCGCCGGACTAGAGGAAGACACAGACAGACCAGGCGCTGACTAACAACTGCATTTTTAGTATGAAAAAAACATGAAAGCCGCCAAACTCCCGAATAATTCATCACACCGACGTCAAGATACACATGCTCCCATTGGCTAAGATACTCTATCTCTTTCTGATGCACTTCTCCGCCATATGAAGTGAAAGTTGAAGTCCGGCGCAGTCCGTCTTCTGTTTGGACATCCACCAGGCAAACATCACGGCCTTCCTCCGGGCCTCCGCTGCTTTTATGTGACGTCGCTGCCCGTCAGATTTGACGTCACATGCCTCCTGTCAATGGTGCACCTGTTGCCTGTCCGCCTGTTCTGCCGCGCCTTGTATCCTCCCCTTTCCCGTTTTCGAGACTCGAAGAGCAGTGGAGACATGAGCGATTGATTGACAGCCAACAGAGCGTGTGGGTTGCCGTCCGGACTCACGTTATGAGCATGCTCTACGCCTCAGTGAAGGACAGAAGCGGTCTTTGTTGAAAAAACACATTCCCCCCGGTAAAACAAAAAAAAGTAAACGAAGCGGATTGCCGTACTTATATGGCAGAGAAGTGTCGCTTTACGCGTGCTTGAAGTTTTCACATTCGTGCTTCGTTTGCAGCTGGCCACGCTTCGAAAGAAGCAGCGATGACCCGGTGACTTGCGGACGTTTGCCGACGCAACGCAATCAAAGGCGTGCAAACACAACTCTGTGTACGAAGGACCTTATTTTTCGTCGACATCGCTTATTGCCAATCGCGTCGCGACCCGCGCTGTCGCACTAAGAAGAACAACAATTGTTGCGTGTCGCTGTGACGTACCAAGTGAGACAGAACACAGGTTACAGAACAACACACTCGTTCCGTCGCTAACCTAAAGCACGGCACAAGTATGGTCCTGCCGAAGGAGGGTCGGCGTAAAAGCGACGGAGCCTCCGGCTCGCGCAGGGGCGTTACCGATGTCCTTGTTCCCGCATTTTTGCGCAGAACACTACAGTTCACCACAGGCTCAGGAAGGTATCGTTGGTTGAAGGACACGATGGATGTGCAGAAAGCATCAGGGCGTGCTCGAATGCTGCTCGAGGAGGTCTGACAGAAGCCTTTTGACTTAGATCCGGAGAGTACCGGAAACTGCAGCTTGGAACGGAATCGCGCGACAAAACGTTTTTCAAACCACAGTCTCAAGTTTCAATCATCCTGCATAACTTACACCAGCTCGCCTGCAGTTTAAACATTTTTTCATTGAAAATACAGTGATGCGCCATATTTCTGTTTTTCTCATGAGAAAAAAGAAATGTTATTGTTTTGCCACCAGACATGCAGGTAACGCGTTACTGGTAACCAGTTACTTTTACCTAGTTACCTTTTTCGGTAACGAGTCGCGTATTTAGTTGCTTTTTAGAAAAGGAACGAGTAACGTACTTAGTTGCTTTTAAGGCCAAGTAACGAGTAAAGGTATTTCGTTACTTTTGTGGAGTAACGTGTACAACACCGTTTAAAGAGCCTCGTTTTAAAGGGTGCAGAAACGAAATGACACGAGAGCGAGCTCTACCACTCGCTTCAAAGTCGACCAGCGAGAAGCGCAATGCGTATCGCGCTCGTGACGTCAATAGTTCCTGCACGGTCGAGGGTACCGTAGTTGCGAGCTTCGCCGCTTGGTGGCTTCATCGCGTGACACTCACGCCTAGTAGTGGTATCCGAGGACTGTACGCCCTATGGCCTCTACATTGATTGCCCGTAACGTGATTCGCTGCCGTGCCGGTATTTGATGTGCCACGAGTGTTCGGTTCACCGTGTTTGTTTCATACCGCAGGAGTAGTACTAGCTCCAGGGAAACACTAAGTAGAAATAAACGTCAGTACCCAGCAATAGTTACATCTTCACATTGGGGCGCGCTATTCACAGCGCATCTGGGGTGGGGGGAGGGGGGGTAGTTATGGTTGGCTTGGTAGAGGTACCCGGATCCTCAGATCAAGCTGGGGAAGCTTTAACATATAAAGCGCAGTATAGGCCTTAGCGTTCGCCGCCGAGTCACACAAAGTAACTTTACGAGCGAGCCATGCTGCCGCGAACTGGCGCTGGTTCTGAGTCACTCATGACGTGTCCACGACCGCTACCAGACACAGTTTTAAAATTCGTTTATTCGTTTTAAAATTAGTTATCTCGACTTTTCTGCCGGCAGCCCACAAACGATAGTCTAGGCCAGTGGTTTTCAAATGGGGGTCCGCGAAGCCACTTCTGGGGTCCGCGAGACCCTCAACAAATTTTTTTTTTTATTTGGCACGTTTTTTGTAGTTCAGTCCGGCCGTGACTAATTTGCAACCTGCTTCCGGAACTACGACAGCAATAAAAGGCACCTGTTTCATGCTCCAGACGTGTTAACTTACTTACGTACCCCCCCCCCCCCCCCCCCCCCCCCCCCCCGCTGGAAGGGGTCCCCCATCCCTGCCAGCGGTCCGCAAGGGGTCCCCGACACATCCATGGCTGAGAACCACTGGTCTAGGCTAGTGTTTCTGGGCTGCCGGCACAGCATAGACCACATCTAAACAAAGAAATGAGTGCAAACATTTCGTTTCGTACCCCTTTAATTCTAACCTGAGTATGCGTCTATTTTTGACAAAAATGGCAGATGGGCATACCGAAAAACAACTAAACACTATGACGGTATTGCAACGTCCATCGCTGAACACATCAGTTGAACTATACAGCTGGGAATGTCCTTCACCCAGAGAACACAGTAAGGTTCGTTGGTTGAACCTTTTAGAATTGCGTACAGAGCGCGACACTGTTAGCGCGAACAAGCGATCGCCGGTTTTTCCAGTTTTTCTCTTTGAAACCAAGGGATGTCATCCAAGTTATCATTGCTACGGAGAGAGCTCATTTAGTTCTATAATGTAAGCGATAAAATTTCGTACTCGCTAATACTATTTAGAAGTAAAATGCGAAAATGCGCTGATGTCGTGTTCGCGCTAACAGTGTCGCGATGTGTACATACCGAATGTAAACCCGGAGGTTGCCAACACAAAATGGCACCGAACCCCTTGTCAACTTCGAACTTTAGAAGCAGAGAGGGGAATCCCAGATTCACCAGCTCTTGCTGAAGCGCAACACTGCCGTTCCTTCGAGCGCGTCAGTAGAACGACTCTTCAGCGTCGCCGGAGGTGTATTGTCAAGGAAGCAGGGAAACATAACCGATGAAAACTTCGAGAGGCAGCTACTGCTTAAGTGCAACGACTATTGAAAAGAAAACAATAGGCCACGAAACAGAAGCAGTTGTGTATTTGGTTGTCAAGGTAACAAAAACAGTAACTCGCTACTTTGGAGGTAAAGTAACGCGTTCGTTTTGAAAAGCGGTAACGAGCAACGTATTTAGTTTCTTTTTGAGCGAGTAACGAGAAACGGTATTTAGTTACTTTTTAGGGGTGACGTGTACATGTCTGGTCGCCACACTGAACGCTTTTCAAGTCCGTCCTCGCGCCAATTATTTCCGAGTGAAAAGCGCTCGGCTTTTTAGTCTTCAGTTCACGCGCCCGCGGTCCGAAATAGTATTTTATTTCTCTCGCAATAATCCTAAAAATATATCGTAAGGGTGCAGGCGAGCTGGTGATTATTAACCATGTTGATTTAACCTGAGACTGGGGTAGAGAAGAAACACAAAAACGTAGAAGGGAGAAAAAATACACAGGGCGACGCCTCAAGTCTATTTCCTGTCCCTTCTACGTTTTAGTGTTTCTTCTCTAGCCCATTCTCAGGTTAATTCAACATGGGAAATAATCCGTTTCAAGAAAAAATATATGGTTTTATTAAATAAAAACAAAACCAAACAAACAAACTTTTTTTGTTATTATTATTTGGTGATCGAAATCGAAGACGATTGGACTCCACTTCAGCCAATCGCTTGAGGAGCTTATATGTCACGAATGACAATTGATGAGGCGTTGAAAACTGAAGCAAACTGAACGTTTGATGGGGCGAACTTGTGCCCAAAACAAAATAGAAAAAGGCTAGCGTCGCAGGCGTCGATGGCGGCGTAACAGCAGGATCGAGCGCTGGGGCGAGACTGACCCCGGCTAGCAACGCGGAGCACCTTTTGTAGCCGCGTGGGGTTCTGGAATATTCGGTCTAGAAACGTTCGGCGCGTAGAACATTCGTAACTCTATCAGACAAGAAAGTTCTCGAACTTGCGAGAACGCGAAGTATAAAGGATAAACAAAAGAACATTCCGCTCTCTGAAATCGAACCGAGATCCTCCGCGCGACGGCCAAGCACGGTAACCATTCGGCCACGTACGCGCTCGCTCAGTGACGCGCGTGGCAATATCGATGTCACTGTCCACGTGACTCAAAAGCTGAAATTTTTTTTCGCACTCTCGGGCGTCGCAGTCCTCGGTCCCGGTGTGATTATTGCTCGATCTGTCAAATTACTTTTTGTGCGGCGCGCAAGCGCAACTTTGGGCTAAAAAATTCTTCGTCAACGATTACCCGGAAGACACCCGGCATCCATTTCAATCGTGAAACATGAACTTCCAAATCGTCTTCACGATCCCTTTAATAAACCGAAACAAAGTATACACAATACATCATACAGAATGACACTCTGCAGACAGTGTCTAAAGGGTTTCCTTCCCTGTGACCTGTCACACTAATCATGTAAAAAAAAGTTTTCCGCAGCTGTCATTGTGTTCGCGGATAAACTCCATGTCTTCTGTATGAAGAGCCATCTGACTTAGGCTTCATATATGCTTTGTGCCACGGCGCAGACAGTCTGTTTAGGTGTACGAATTTTCTTTTTTTCCGCCTCGACAGTCCCTGAGCGCCCTTTTCGTAGATTGCGGCTAGTGGGTCTTCCAAGTGCTTTGCGGGAAAGTATAGAAAAGCTCCAGATCTCTTCCGATGCCAACCTAAGAATCGGTGGCGAGCCTCAAAACATCTCATTATCGGTCCGCGGTCAATCAGATGGCTTCATTAGCCGAAGAGAATGGCCGAAAAACCAAGCGGGAATAAGAAATGAGCGTCGGGAATACAATGAGTCACACTCGGCGTTACTTAGACCGTCAGTGAGTCTTTATAAAGCGTAGCGTTCTGTATTGTCGTGTTCTTGTGAGGCTCTCAATTCAAGCTTGCTTCGATGAAATTCAGTGGGGAGATTAGGGTAAAGTATAGTCACCGTGTCAAATAATGCGTCATCAGCAGCTCTTTACAGAGAAGCATAATGAAGCCGGCGGAATACAAATAATTTAAAAAAAAACGAAAAATGAGCGAGCAATATTTTTGTTAGGTATGCGAAACACGAAAAAAAAAGGTGAAACTATAACATTTCTTTTTGCAACGAGGACAAATCGTGAAAGGATTTCGCAGTAGTGGAAATCCTTTTCAATAAGCGGCACTCCTCCATTCTCGCTTAAAAAGAAAAAGCAAAAATTATTCTTTTTGCGTCCACTTCAAACACTCAAAAATCAAGCGGTACCAACATTCAAGCCATAGTCGCCCTAGTTCCGCAGAATAACTTTAAAATATGAATACCAACCGACCTACGAGGATACAAACAACCTGCAAAACAAGCAACCAAAAACCCGCGTTAAACGAGACTTGCCTTCCCCCAAAGAATATTAATCGTTTGTAGTTATGAACAAAAACAAAAAAAGAAGAAAAATTTAAACTTGATGTGCCGTGTAAAAAAAAAAGCGATTCGAATTAAATATCACTTTACGTTCGAACGACCTGGAAATAAAAAGAGACTTCAGGAAATCGGTATTTAAATAGGAAGTGGGGTCGTGCGTTTCCGCTAACGGTCTCTCCTTCGAGATTAAAAAAAGGCGAAAGTAAGGAACAACACAATCGGGAGCTCGTCTAGAAACGGGTAGTGCCAGTCTTGGAAGGGTGAGCAGAATTTCCTGAATAGCTTGCATGCTGTAACAGGATACCCTGCTGGGCTGGTTGGTTGAACGACATAATGTCCTTCTTCTACTTTGTGCCCTGTCCCTTTTGCGCTGTTTTTCATTATAGCTTGCATGCTAATAAGCCTTTTTAGGCCGCAGCTCTTAGCCGCCCGTTCCGGCTTCAGCGGCGTCGCCATCGGCGTAACCGCGCGTTGCATTATGGGACGTTTTTTATAATAACGTCACACGTGACGTCACGTGTGGCGTCACGAGGGTCACGAGTGACGTCACGAGATTAACGTGTGACGTCACGAGGGTGACGTCACTCGTTACGGAGACGGAGTGGGGAGGAGAAGGAGATAGGAGCAGGGGAGGAGGGGGAGGAGGAAGAGAAAAGGGGAGGAGGAGGGAGGAGGAGGAAATGAGGAAGAAAGGAGGAGGGGAGGAGGACGGGAGAAGGAGCAGGAGAGGAGGAAAAGAATGGGAGATGCCAGCCAAGTGCTATCCCCATTCATAAATCACAGGGAGGCACGTATGAAAACGTGGTGTACTGGTTAGCCAAGCTGCCATCTACATGGGTAGGGGTCTGAGCTGTACCCATTGAAATCTGTGGCACGTCAGACGAAGTTGGTAAATTGAGTGCCGCCGAGGCTGACAACGGCTTGCTCGTGGTAGCTCTGTATCTCTCGCTACAGCACTCACCAAATATTTCGTGCAAGACAAAGAAGACCTTCATACCAGTCTTTCAGGAAAACATCCCATTGGCCCCGAGGGACGTGCGCTCGCTGTTGTGCTCTTCCATATCGGGAGAGCACGCTCAAGACTAATGCTGAGGAAATCAAAAATGCCGAACAGGCTTCGAAAGAACCGAGAGCAAGTAGGATGACATCGAGAGAATCACGTGCTTCGTCCTAGTGTTCACTCTAACGCTGTCTCGTTCTCCCGCCTTGCTCCTGCTGTCCTGTTTCCTGGCATCGGAAGAACTATATATATGGGTGATTTCATCTCAACTCAGGCACGAATTTAGGGTCAAATTTTTAATTTTGACGAAAAAAAAAATGTTTTGGGGCAATTCCTATAATAAAAGTAGATGCAAACGGCAATTTTGTCGGATTTTTTTGTTTTCAAGTTATGGACCCTTGAAGCGGCCAAGGTGGAAACTGACGTTATTCCAACTTATCGGAGGTGCCATATATTTCACTCCATCCCTTTTCCCTACTTTTTACGCTACATCAAAATAACTTTTTCGGAACACTCTAGACATAGGCTTTTTCATGCTAATTAAGCGTCTAGATCATAACATTCTTAATGTTTTTTTTTGTTTTATTTGTCAAACCGCCTCTCTGCGACGATATTTGACGAAGTTCAGCAAGCTGTGCTGCGTGACCTAATCAACATATTTTTATGATCTTTATATCATTTTAAAGTTCCAATTAAGCTCTTTTTTTGTATAATTTCAATATTTTACAATAAGTATATAATGCGCTACATGTGCCTGAAAAACTCTCACAGCACGAGATTCGAGTCCTAATAGCCGCCATACAAACAATATATTACAATTTCTGTTGTAGGTCCTGGCAGATATTACCTTACTGTAAATAAAAAATGAAAGAAATAAAAGGTGTTTTTTTTTTTTTTAGAAAATCGACTTCAAACTTGCAAGTTTTTCTAAAGAAAGACTTGCAAGTTTGAAGTCGATTTTCTAAAAAAAAACCACCTTTTATTTCTTTCATTTTTTATTTACAGTTAGGTAATATAGCAATCTGTCAGGACCTACCAACAGAAATTGTAGTATATTGTCTGTATGACCTTTATTAGAATATATATATATATATATATATATATATATATATATATATATATATATATATATATATAACACTCAACGGCAAGCCTGGCTCAAGATCGCACCGGCGAAGCCATCACAACAACTGGTTGGCTGGTCACCATCGGTACGCTGGTATACCCTTAGCCAAACGAGACCGGATTCTGCAGCCGGGGAAGCGCCTAAACCCAGCGTAAACCAGTGCCAACCTCGACAAGCCGAACTTTGGATGTACTCTCTTTTCTTTAATTTCTTGGCTAACAAGCTGCCTCTTTTTTTTTCTTTTTTTTTTTTGTTTACGTGGATTCGGAAAGAAGAAGAATTAGTCGCAAATGCATTTCTTTGATATAAAAAGTCAAACGAACCTCTCAGTTTCCTTTCTTTGTTACCATAAAGAACCTGACAGAGGAAGAAGGAGGGGGGGGGGGGGGGGAGGGGTAAGGGAGGAGAAGGAGGAGGAGAGGAATGCCCTCCTCTCCTCCTCCTCAAGAGCTGCGCTCTGATTCGGCATTACAAGGAGTTGTAAACTTTTTCCTTTTTTTTTTTTTTTTTCTGGAGGCGAAAGCGAGTGTAGTGTGGAAAAACGCGGAGTAGTTCGTAAACAGCCTGTCAGTCTATTTAGACCATATTTTCGCGGAATAACTGAGCAAATACACGCATTTTCGTCGCGCGGTCACACAAAACACACTCCGCATACTTATTCGAACGCGTGTCACCGCGAGATTTGTACTTTGAATGCCGAATTACAATGAGTTTAAGGAGAAAAATTGGCACGCGGCATTTGAAACACGGGTATTGCGGTGACTATTGTTGGCAGACTGTCGTTTGTATGATGTATGGGCAGTGTGACCCCGGCTTTACAATAAGGTCTCGGTAATATAAGAAACAAAATCCTCCATACTGTAAGTCGTTTATAATAACGAGACCAAACATTAATGTATTTACGCAGTAGGTCCTCGAAACTTTTGTCTACATAGAGGAGTGTCTATACAGTAATGGGGTTTTCATTAACAAGACGCGACTGTTATTACGGAAGACTCACATTGTGGACGACTGTTTCGGGGGAACGGAGTTGTCCATCATAACACGACACGACTGCATAAGTGCAGTACGACTGCTCTTTAAAGCGCAGTGATTGATTGCACGAATGTGCTCTGGTACTACGGCTTAATCGTTTAAAGACCTGTGGGAGCGGAAATTGAGTTTTCCTTATTGCTCTTTTGCTTAAAAAAACAAAACAAAAAAAAACGCTGGTTAGCAAAAACAAACAAACGGAACAGAAAAGAAAAGAAGGAGCTTTATGCCTGACAACTTTTTTTTTTTCTCGCCATCATTACAGTTCCGAGGATTATACTGAAAACACACACTGATAAAGAACTAAACAAAACACACACAAAAAAAGAAGAAAGAGCAGGGGACGCTCGAACGCAAAACCTACGAGCCAAATTAGCGCGAATTCCTAATACGGACGCAGCCGCAGAAAATAAAGACGGCGAATAACTGAATTTGCGGCGCGAGTGTTCGCTCTGCGTGCTCCAGAGTGGAACGTAGCCTTACCGCTCATTCACACTGGAAGCGGATCCGCGTTCGCAAAGCGGTTGCGAACGCGGTTGTATAAAGATCCAGTACAGTTGCACGCGCACTCGATGAAATCAACTGCGCGTGCAATTGTACTGCATCTTTATACAACCGCGTTCGCAACCGCTTTGCGAACGCGGATCCGCTTCCAGTGTGAATGAGCGGAATGCGTTCTGGATTGGCGTCTTTACCGTTCTATCCTGCACATGCATCTAAAGGGGTTCCGAAGTGGCCACAAATTGCGTCACAGGAGCCGGTGTGTCGTGCTGTCGGACGTTGCGATCCTAGCGTTTGGTCGTAGAACCGCTGGCGAAAAAAAGGCGAGCGGCCGCGAGGATCGCTCTCGTCTCGACTAAAGTGATAAAATAAACAAACCATTTATACTTTAATAAACCCCCAAAAATACATATATAGCTGGTCGTCCTCTCAACCAACACACGAGACCAAGAGGCACAAAACTAAATGGACAATATTTTAAACTACGCCATTCTTACCCTGATTTTATACTCGAAAAAAGCCCGCTGATAAAACCCAAGCCCGTACCCGATATTGTAGTTTCGCCGCCTCCCTGTTTTTCTTTCTTAATTGGCTTTTGAATCAAAGTTTTCTTTTTGGTCGTATTAGACCCTCTTTATTTATTTTTAACTTAATACCGTTTGGTGGTGCAGGTAGAGAGACAAATTCTATTTTTACTCATTTTAGCCCTCGCTTACAAAATGTAAAATGTCCGGTTGCAGAGCGACCTACGGCAGAGCAGCCGTCTGCTACGTACACTTTCGCTGCTGTTCCACCACCAGGATTGCGGCAAGCGGCGGCATGACACTTTCATGACGTCATGAGGTGGAATTCGAGAGACCGCTTTTGAGGACTCGGTACGCAGGCACCAGTCAGAGAAGCGCTCCGTGCGTCGAACCTTAGATCCTTCAGCCGCCCTTTCATCGAATAAGAAGAAGAAAATAGATGTTGCTATAGAGAATCGAGTACCTCGATCATCATCGAGTACTTGGCACAGTCAAAGTGGTTGCAAAAGTGTCCCACTTTGCCGTCTTTCATTCTAGGATCAATCGAAGAAAATTAATGAGAAACGAATGACTGTAAATACGATGGCATCGGTCAACGCAGGTATCATCACTACACTGCACGGATGACTTGACCTGCATTTGTTTTGTAACGTTAACGTTACCCAATAATGGTATCTTTAACGGAGAGTTTAGAAGATCGTCCCGATAATTCCGATAACACTATCCGATACTTCGTTAGCTGAATTATGCGAGCGTCGTATCGTTATCGGATATCGTTTTCGGAGAGCCAACTACCGTGTCATTCAGAACCTCACATTGCAATGGTAGATTCGATCATCGGGGACGCAGTTGCAGTGCAAAATTAACGAAAAACACAGCATTATTAAATTTAAAAAATAAAAAAGCTGATTTACAAATTGTATTTAATGCAACGCCTAGAAAACGTTCAGACAAGCTATGATAAAAAATATATATACAAAATTCACTTAAGTAAGTACGTCATTAACCACATTTTTTTTCTAAATTTGTATCTTACACGTTTGAAATAAGTAATTCCATTATTTGACACAAACACGTGTCTGATGAAAGATGTTTATGACTACGTCCCACCCAACCTCCTGATACAATTACTTCCAAGGAGACAGTTGTCTTTCCGATAGCCTCGGTAGACCTCATAAATACTACAATGATCGTTTAAGTTTCTCTCTATTTTTGTAATAAATATGACTCCAACTCCAGTCTTCTTGCCTCTGCATCTTGTTGGCCACGTACGATTGCCATATCTTATTTCAAAATTCGAGAGAAAAAAAAAGCAATTAATACGCTGCGCGACATAATTAATGCGAACACGACACCGACGCTGCTTCGGATTTTTCCTGGAAAGGCTCTTGACCGGCATCAATGTTTACCGCTCAGTTAGTGCCCCGAACGAGCGCTTTTCCCCATATGAGTACTTCGAATAACACGCTTTAAATAAAAAAAAAATAAAAATAAAAAAATGGGCTTGTTAGCGCTAACAATGTCCCGCGCTACGCACCATTGTTTACTCAACCTTAATCAGTGAGAAGAAGCAATCTGAATGACGCCGCCCCCCCCCCTCCCCCCCCCCCCCCCAAACTCCGCTCAAAAGAAAAGGGTTGCACCTGATTAAGTTACCTAAAACGTAATCGAATACCCACGTGATTTACTCGCTGAGTACGTAGCACAAAATACTTACAGAATCACTAATCGACCTGTAAACGATCCTCAGTAGATCGATTAGGTGAAACAATGTTGTAAGGTGATCCGCACGTTATCAGGCGCGTTCAGGGTTCGCTCGTTAACGGGTACAGGCGCTACGGAGTCTGTTTGATTTCGACACTGCAGGGGCGCTTCTCTTTCGAGACTCCGTCCGGCGCGATTTCATCGTCGAATTAGCCCCGAAGGGCCACCGTCCGCAGCAGCGAGGCAGAAAGACCGACCGCTTCGGATAGCTGACGCAACGCCGGCCTTGTACAAAGGGCACATCGGCGAGGGACGGTATCGAACCAACAGGTAGGCTTCTCCGCAAGCCACACTCCGCTTACTGTCACTCCCGCTTGTGGCCGCACACCCACGCGCGTTTTACGAACGAGTCCGCGTTGGCCCACGCCAAGTGTGCTGCGCGTGCGCAGAAACCGGATTTGCACGAGGAAAAATCGGATTTGGACGAGGCAAAGGATCCGCACACGCGCCGAGCCAGCGACAGCGCCACCCGAGCGCGCACTCTAAAGGCTGGTTCGCACAGCCCCGCTTTGTTACGTTACCTCGCGTTACAAAAGCTTACGTACAAGTCATCGGGACGTCTGTGCTTCGTACTACGCGTGGCTGCCAGTTCAGAAAGATAGCCTGGCACGGGACATTCGAGACACGAATGTTTCGGTAACTTATACCTAACGATAAAAAAAAAAGGGAACGTAAGAAAACGGTGTTGTGTGAACCGGCCTTCAGGAATCTAGAGCGTCCTATTTGCCTCAAAGCGCTCGGAAGAGTCAATATCTGCAATCTATATGGAAGGTGTTTCACGAATGCCGAGGATCAACGTACGTTTAAATCCTAAACATGTGTTTATGGTATCTCAACATACTCAGTTCCACAGTACTGTATATAGTGACGCCGTAGGGAAAGTAACGCTTGAGCTTGAAACCTGTGGCTTTAATAGTAGGCAATCTGCGATTCGAATAAAATTACCCTTTTTGAGGACGCGTCAGTCTAGACGCGCGCAGCGCTTTGACGGTCGTTGCAGCAGGAACTGCGCGAATTCGTAAAGTTGGGCCACAGGTAACTCGTCGCTACGGGCTGATTCCTTGGTTGTACGGAGAGAGTTGAGGTTTTTGTGGTGGCCAGCCTTTTGCGGACTGTAGCCCGCGAACATGATTAAAAGTTCCATTTTTACGCGGACTGTCTACAGGTGCCTACTATGCAATGAGTTTTATTTTTCTAGATCGTTCTTTGTGACAAGACGTAACGGGTTTCATGAATGATAAATCATGTTAAAGACGATTTAGTACAATAGAAGCGTTTTTGTATACTAGCGAAGAAGACATTTGTCAAGTTGTGCTGCGTGTGACAATTTTTCACCTGCGTACTAAGCAACAGGTGCAAACTATCGAAGCAAAAAAAAAAAAACGGTTATTTTTTACCACATTTTTTTCCCCGCGGACTATATACAAAGGGCGGAAAATGCGGTGCGTGTTTCTAGAGGCAGGGCTCCCATCCTGTGGTTCCAACAAAGGGCTTGTAATTAATTACTACGCAAATTCAATTTAATTTACCGTGTAATATAATAAATGATCCCAAAATAATTTCGATATCACTGCACCAGATGTGACAAAACGAAAATATGGCAGCTGATAGGGTGAGAAAAGCAAGGGGGTCGTTCAGTTGTCCCTCCCCCAGAGCGATATTTTCTACTTCGAATAACACTTGTGCGTCTCATGAGCTTTTCGTGCCTGCACGCGGATTCAAACCACAACAGAAGCATAGCCTCCTCTATACTCACAAAGCCTGGCAGTTCGACGACGGAGCCATAGAGTGCCCGGTCGCAGATTTGGAGCGCGAGGATCTGGTAGAACAGAGCATCAAAGAGCCATTTCTCGGGGAACCTGGACGTCAGCGCACAGATTTTGTAGCGGCGAGGACCCGAAACACACTTGTTCGCTCGGAAGAAGCGTGTTTCGACGTCTCGGCGCAGCGGGGCGCCAGTCACGTGGCTCTCCTCTCATCTGTTGTCTGCCGCTCCACCTTTTCCATTTCGGCGGCCGCCTCTCGTGGCGATCTGCCAGGCTTTGTCTGTATACAGGAGGCTAGCTATGACAGAAGGCAACGAGCACGTGCTGGAGGCGGTTACGTCTAAGCAAGTTGCACTGCCGTTCTCATTCTGGCAGTGACTATGGTATGACAGTGATTAACCGTAAGATTAAATAGTGCTATACTCTGTTTCATACTTAGCGTGCAACGCAGTCAAAGCTACTGGCACGAGCGCATGGCTTCATCTATGGTTTTGTTTGCGCGAGAACGCGTGCAAATGATCAACGAGATCAAGCCCCACGCTCGCGCCAGTAGCTTTGACAGCGTTGCACGCTAAGTATGAAACAGAGTATAGACATTCTGATTTCACTCCTTTCTTTTTTTGCTGGCCGCGAGGCACCTCGCGCCTATCAGACATGCACAAGGTATCGGGAGTACTCACTGGCGGCCATTGCTGCGTGCGTGACTGCTGAGCGAGAGCTGATAACGAGCTTCCACAGTTCATTCGCAACGTGCATTCCCCACAATCGAGAATGCCGGCCTTAGCAGCCAATGAATGTGAGCTCGATCTGATCGTGCGCTCTAAACAGCGCCCTCAAATATGGCGCCCTCTGAATACCCTCCATACAGATGTGACGTGAAACTTCGGCAGTCTTGTACACGTTACTAAAGAAAAAACGTAATTGCTCACGATTACAATTAATCTCGGTTTAAAAAAAAGTATATAATTAGATTACTCGATTACTTGAGAAGAAAAGTAGTTGGCTGTTACGTGAAAAAGGACCCGTTACTCTTCCGATTACTTCAGATGTTGAAAACGACAGATTTCTTTGCCGGTTGGAAAACGTGTGTTTTGTACTGTTCATTATTGGAAAAGAAACATCGAATTATCCTTTCAATTCAGCAATTTTCGTAAATCGTTCTCTTGTCGGATGCTTGATGCGGTAACTCCTTGGTAGGAAATTTGTAGAAACAAAGGAAGCCATTAAAAGAGGAGAGGTAAAATTTTGACGGTTACAAGTAATTTTAGCAGCTGCAAAAGTAATAATATTACTTTTGTGATTACTTTCTAATAAATAAATTCAAATCATTATAAATCACTTCAAGAAGTAATCGGTTGCAAGTAATTTGATTACTTGTAAGGAGTAAAGTACAAGCCTGCTTGAAAGTGTGATAAAATTAAATATTTAGTGTGTATTACAATAATGTATTCGTTCTATAAAAGTTGGCAAGCAATAAAAATGAGTTTTTGTTAGTCGTAGAAGGAAACACGTGCTATTCCAAAAAAACATACGTGACACCCCACTGATGGTTTGGGGTGAATTAATACCGCTTAGAAACCCTGTGACGTGCGTACGAAATCTTCGTCCACAATGCCTTCCGAGCAGTGAGCCTTTCTTCGATTTGCGAGCTCCTCGGCCAGGCATTACCCAGCAATCCAAGAAACCAAAAATATCGTAACATTTCTACGCAGTCTAGAGGTAGGCACAATCCGTATGTCTACAGATTGTAACGATATACCGAACACGTATATGCTTTCGGTACGTTTCGCAACAGCCTTTGTATAAGTAGCAAGAAGAAGAAAAAAGAAAGAAAAAAAGAAGTGAGAACCCACAAGCGTAACATTCGATGAGCTGAAATGGCTTGCCTCACTGATCGTGTCTTAGAGGGCTTGCATTACTGAGACACAATCCAGGCGGCACACCTAAGCCGGCACTGCTTGCCTTTACTGTCTGTCGCATTGTTTGTTGGTTTTCTTCTTTCGCCTACCTTGTTTACCAAGGTCTATGGGCTGGCGCCTCCAGGACGAGAAAGTCTTCTAAATCCGTCTTTGGCGCATCAGAACCCAAAAGAGGGGCACGCCAACCAAAGGGAAACGCAAAGAAGCAGTAGGGAACGCTTGGTGACGAGGCAGCCAAGCTCGGGCCGTCATTCATTCAGGTCGGGGGGAAACAAACGCACGCGGGCGCCTTTAAAGGGTTGAACGAACGAGCAAGGTGCGCTTTGAGCAGACCAACTTGCCTGCCACGTAATCTCCGACAACATAAAAAAAAACACGGGGAGAGGTGAGTGCCGAACACCTTATTATCGCTGTACAGCCAATGAGATTGTTGCATTCGCTGGTAAGAGTGCCGAAGGACAAATTACGAAGCTAGAGGCGTAAACACATTGCGCCCCGTCTTGCCTTTCTTAAACTATCAATGTACGTCGCGGTTCGATGCTTACTAGATCCCTGATTGCTGGTGAGACAATCTTACATTTGGCAACTGGCGCTGGACGCGCATATACCTTATAAAGACTCGAATAAGTGTCGAAATTCAGTTTAATGGATGGAAATTACTAATGAAATCTTTGAGTACGCTGGATTTCCCTATACATTGCCTGCTTTAGGACAAATCCTTGAAAACATTAGGGAATTCTCTACAGCTTCTTGAGAACGTGTTCGAGAGGTCGTACTCGAATCCAAACTTCGAACCTGTCGCAATTCGCGCACTGGAGCTGCTTCCCGATGGGACAGCTGCCCGGCTTTGCATAATGGTTCGATTAACTATACTTCGTTTCACCTTCGGTCCGAGCGCGGCCGATGTGATGAGCCGAAGGGCCAATCAAACAGCGCAAAAAGCGCAACGTCATGGCGAGCTCTCTGCGTTTGATAGGACTAGCGGGCGGAGGAGCACGCACAGAGAGACGGCGAATACCGGCTGGTCCTTTCAACTGCAGAAAGTACGCCATGACGTTGTGCCTCTTTCGCTGTTTGATTGGCCCTTCGGCTTATAATATCGGCCGCGCTCGGACCTAAGCTGAAACGAAGTATAGTTGCATCATTTCCATAATTCGTGTATTTTCGTACTCGTCTGTGTTCGTCACGCTGTGCCATGTCAAAGAAGCCGACCGATTCGCGTGGTCAAGCAACACTGCCGTCAATCACCAAGACATGTCAACGGCACCACGAAACGAATACGGTTTCTAAATCGGGTGGGAATGCCGTACAAATGTTTTAACTGCCAATAAAACGGAAACAAAAAAGGATGGAAACAATATTGTCACCACACAAAAAAAAAAAGAAAAAAAAAGAGATAAGGTATGCGACTGGTCGATGACCGCATCCACGGACACTCTAAAGAGGGCTGGGTAATTGTAAAGCCAAAAACCAACCCCCAACGAGTAGCTTTTTTCATCCTTATATATGTTATTACCCCGTATAAAAAAAAACAAAAAAAACTGTACGCATTACGCTATACTTCAACAAGTATTTATGATCCCATCTGTCACAATCACCATAGGAGAATTGCGGCATCTTTATTTTTGTGAGGCATTGTTTTTTTATCTCTTTCTATTTCTTTCTCCTCTTCAAACCAGCTGTATTTATTTTTTAAGAAGGCACTCCAGATATTGTCCCACTCCTGGACTCAGTGACAGATTTAGAAACGCAGAACGTGACCTATTATTGTTGAACCATCTCGAATCGCGATTCGTTCCTCGGCGCTCTTATCGGCAAATGTCTGAATATATTTTTAATACAGAAAGCCGGATATAGTTACGCACCTAATTTCAACAAGACGGTATATTTCTTTTATTAGAACACGCTGGATATAGTCACACTCCTCCTTAGGGTTAAGTCTCGTTCCGAGACAGACAAGCATATCGAATTCAAATGCTGCTTTTATGGAAAATTCCGTTCAGGACTGGCATCAAGATTGATCGTACGACTCTTTGAAGGGCCCCGTGAACACTTTCGTTGCGACATGTACGAACGTATGCTAGACATCACGATAACATTGAAGCTGTCGTTCGATTTTTCGTCGACTTGCGAAGTAATTGAATGTGCAGCGTTCTGCTGCAGCCGAGTGTTACAATCAAGATTCGTTGTATTGTAAAAAAAAAAAAAAAGTTTACTTTTGAGCCTATAACAGGCTTCGATTTTCCATACCACGTCGACTTGCGAAATAATTGAACACTCAGCGTTCTGCTAGAGCCAAATGTTTATTTCCAGATTCTTTGTGGCGAAAAATAATATTAGTTTAACGTTGAGCTGGAAACAGACGTTTCTCTGCCCTTTTCGTGAAAGTTGTTTTAGCCCTACGCGGAAAATTTTCGCGCACGTCTCTCTGGCTTGGGGTGAGCTCAGGGTTGCCCGACCCGCGATGGCTATGACAACGCAACCGAGTTTGTTGCTCGAGATGTTCTCAGCAGCGAAAACGTCCAATTGGAAGCTCTGTTATTAAGAGGACACCGAATTCGCATCGCGCAATAATTCTACCGGTGTTGGGAGGTGCGTGCGTGTCGAAATATTTTCTACAGATTCGGAATGATATAATGCTCGAGTTCGGGGTCGTTTCACAATTTTACCAAATTATGTTTAAGTCGTTTTGCATGTTACGTAGACGGTACAGAACGCATTCATTGAATTAGCGAGCCGAACGAGCGAGCAATTAAAGGCGGGTTTGAGTTTGTCGCAGGATGTCAGGACGCGTATTCCATGAGCGTTCGTGCGGTGTTGAAGGCCGACGTACACTTCGCGCTTTCCACTCTTTCCCGCCTCCTCTTTTTCGATATCCTCTCCACTTTTTACCTTGCCCCGGCTTGGCTCCCCTCGCAGCTTGGGAAAGGGGAGCACTAAGAGGGATTATCTTCCCTATAGAAAACCGAGGTTGTACGTCGGACTTTAGGGCTACGGTTACAGGGCGTGGCGAATTATTACCACCTTATTATCTCTCCGCAGACAATCAAATTGCGCCATTATCTTCTAAGAACTTAGATGAACAAATCAGAAAGCAAAAAGCGTGAACATGTAAAGGCCACGTCCTGCTTCTCTTAAAGGGACACTGACGGGGTATTTATGCTCGCCGAGGTTTTTATTTGAACGTGACCCAACTACCCAAAATGCAATTTGTGGCCCGTAATTCGTTTTTTTTTTCCACCTAAAACAGCCGGTCAAGAATTGGTCGGTTTCGGACACGCTTCCTCTCCTTTCAATGGCAACAGTGCCGTTCAAACTATGTGTGCCAATTCAAAGTCCTGAGTCGTCTAAGGCACATTCAATATTAAAAATAGAAAATAATACTAACTGCATTTTCGTGGCCTCCAACAAACTGCAAATACATTTGTTTCTAAAAAAAAATAAAAAAAATAAAAACGTTGCACAGATCACAGGAAGTACATGTACACGTCATTATCAATATTACCTCGTACCGCGCGCTAGACGACGTGGTGGCTGCCGAACGACGGACCAACGTTGCGACGTACGTGGGGCCGCTACTTCGGAACTGTCGTTCGAGGTACCGGCCAATCGATCTTCAAGCTCTGCATCGAAAAGAAGGGACACAAGTTCAAAACAATCGCTCGACAAACGGTGCACGCAACTTCGTCGTCTGCTTCACACGCCGGAAAAAAAAAAAAAATCGCGGTCGGGTGTAATTACGTGATTTCCGGCCATGAGCTTCCGTGCTCGTGTTTCGGTTTTGAGCAGTTGGGCCTTTTTTGGCTTTATTAAAAATATACGTGAATCTGTAGCAAAACAATGATTGGGTAGTCTTCTGACACTATATTAAAACGTCTGGCAAAAATACCAAATAATTATTTTTTTAGAGGGCCTCCGTGACCCTTTAAGCCGTCGGTGACAATGTAGACCCCTTGCAGGAAACCCGACAACAGTGCGTCTCGGCATGGTAACCATGGCAACAGCGAGGCGGTCAGCAGCTGCCTGAGATGGTGAAGGAAAGTAGGTCGCAACCTCTCTGTGCGCCAACCGAGCTTTAGGCGCTTCATGTGTTGTTTTAAGGACAGTTTACGCGCTCCAGAGTATCAGCGAAGATACCAACACAGTGCTGTGTCCCGGTCTGCACGAAATATGGATACACTGGCAAATTCGGACGGAAGGTAGTACTTATATATACCTATAGGACCGTCCGCTGCCGCGACCGTTTGGTTAATCTCACGAATTCGCATGTATTTGCTTAATAAGGCAAATATATTAATTCTGCATTATACTGCTTTGCGTTTTCTTTACTATTGCTGTTTGACAGGTGTACGTTCGACGCGGATAAGCGAGCGTCGGTTTCACCCGACACATCCGTTGCCTTTCGGCCGGCCTCACGATTTTGCTTGCAGTTGCTTCGTACACTACGTTGTTATTTCATGGCACATTTGTTTGGTGTTGCACGGCAGACAGATACCGTTGGCGTGGATAAACGAGCTGGCGAATTCCCGTATCCGTCCTGCAAACGTTACTCCACTTTAACAAAATACGCGTAAAAAACAAAAACAAAAACAAAAACTTTGGTCCGCAGACGCGTTTTTTGAAAACCTTTTTATGTTATTGAGGCATCCACTAACACCATGTCACCTTATGCTTCCATGCAAAATTGGGACAGCACCGCATTAGGTTCCCCTTGAGGGCATCTTTTTGATGCGAGTTTAGTGGGGACTTCCAGAGACATCATAATGAGAGCTCTTTGTTTTCAGGTTTCATACGTAGCAAGCTAGCTAGCAATGTTATTTTCCCAGCCGGCGGCGGGAAACAGAGCCGCGTTGCTTCATTTGCCATGCCGCTTTTTCACGCAAAGCCAGCGGGCCGAAGAAAAAAAAAAAAAAAAACATTCCTTCACCACGGAGAGCGCGCACCCTGTTGCCCGAGGCGCACAGAGTTGTCACGTTTTGAGACAAATTTGAGACAAAAAACCGCGCGTGCTCCGGAAACACTAACAAAGTTCGTTATGGCAACAAAGTTAAAATAGACTCTATTTTCACTTTGTTGCCACAACGAACTTTGTTAGTGTTTCCGAAGCACGCGCGGTTTTTTGTCTCAACTGTTTTGTTTGTTGATCGACTGTGCTTTTTGTACGTGATCTTCAGAAATATTTAAATTACGAATAAAGTAAATGCGGCCCTACAGACGTTTTCGAGCTACGGTCGTTCGTCTTTTTGTAATATATAAAGGTACTCGTTGTTTGTCTACTTGTTGATGAACCTTTTGAACCATGTTTCAAAGCACTAAAATGATGAACACAACTAAGAGGACAAACACGGGCGTAACTCACAACTGTAATTGAAGAAAACTTCTATCTTTTTTCTTAAAATAAAATTGTAAAGAGCGCACGTGTTTGCCTTCTCTCTTGTGCTCGTCTTTTTTAGCGCTTAATCATGGTTCAAAGCGTTTGTAATATACGTGTGTCGAGTTCCTTGAAGCGTCGTGCGATATTTGTTTAGCCGTCCTGAGGGCCCGTCTCCGGGTATTACGCAAGGAAGGGTTTGCATACAATGTATACATTCTCTAGAAACAAATAACGAAACAGTAAGAATAAATCAGGACACACGCATGCAATTGAGGCACCGCAGGTTTACAGTTGTTTGTACAAGTTTCAGTATCGTTACTATACAATTATTAGAAGAACTGGAAAGAAAAAAACAAAAAAACTGGATTAGTTTTTTGGAACACTCGCATTTTGCAATAGGCAACCTGCAATGCAGTTTGGCGCTACACGTTGCGCCATCTAGTAGCTGCAAAATAAAGAAACTGGGTAGGCCAGGCCTGCGCGGGTCGCGGGGGCTGCGGGCGGGCGCATCCAGAAACCACGTGTGAACGTTGCAGTTCGGATCGGCGTGAGCTTTTTTTGGAACCATTTTTCGTTAAAGTAAGTCCCAACTTCACGTCTCTATGGCCTCACCGGGTTCCTGTAACATCCCGCCTACTCCTAGAGTTCTCCCAAAAAATAAACGTTGCAACTGCTGCGTTAAAGACGGCCACAGTCGCGAAGGTGACTCAAGCGTCAAACTTCACCGCTTCCCTTCGAGATCTTGGGAAGCGACACGGCGACAGCAGTGGATTACTGCAGTGCGACGCATCAAGTAAGTGAATTTTACAGAAACTGCTGAGGGGGAGTTGAACGAAAATATATGTGCAGGCTTGGAAAGTGGTTGGACGAGCTCGTTTTGCAGACTGCACGGTAAAATAACATATTTATACAAGTTGTATTACGAGTCGTTTTGACAGCCTCATAGAGAAATACGATAGGAACAATCGGGACGATTGTTGCTTCGCTGTGTCATCGAGAATCGGGCGATCAGGTCTTCAAGCGAAAGGCCCGTCGGCCCGTTTCGGCACTCCTAATGCCGTTCGGCACGGGTGGTCGCAACCAAAACCTTCCCAACCTGCGAGCTTTCAAATAGTGGATTTTCGTAGCACAAAGTTTTGTTTGTTTCAGCAACCAAATTTAATGCTGAGTCTGGTAACAAATGTGACGGCGTGCAGAAAGCAGGATGCTAAAGTTTTTCTTTAGAAAAAGCTCGTGCGAAGCGTAAATATCCTTCTTACACGTACACTTTGTTGCCTGTCGCCTTTTTACACCAGGCTTTGCAATGAGCGTACGGTTCTGTAGCATGCAGAGTTTGGTTCTAATTACCCAAATTTTATTCTAGTGTGTGTGGGCGTCGGGAGGAGAGGACGGCCGAGCGAGGCGCGAGCGGGGGCCAGCCGGCGAGGAAAGAGGAAGAGCGTGCTGCACGAGGCTGGGGCCGGAACGATAGAGCCGTTCTGGCTGGTCTGGCCCAGAGCCTGGCCTAGTCTGGCCCATGGCGAACCCCGGAGAATTCCACCAGCGAGGTACGGATCAGGATCGGCGGAAGCGGCGAACCCTGACCATACCGGCCTAGTCTATGACGATCCCGGAGTGGTTCCGCAGCGAGACTCTGGCTGTGATAGCCCGGAACAGCTAGCCTACGCAGCACTGGCGTGGGAAGGACGATCCGCAGGCCTGGACACGGGCTCCAATTGTGAGCTCTGAACGACGGGCGACAAGTAGGGTCGGCGGGTCCAGACTGCGGGCTCTCGAAGACGGGCAACCGGGATGTACAATAAACCCATTCGCTGCCTTCTCGTTGTGTTGTGTCACTTCCTGGGAGACGAGCGAAGCACAGATCGATCGGGCGGCCACAAGTAGTGAAGACAACTCAAACGTGTCCAAATGATGACTAGAATATTCTTTCAACACTTGGACCTATCAAGGCTCCCGATGGTCTTAAAAAACCGCATAAAAGAACCAGGGACATGGCACGCAGGGACGCAGGTGCACACGGGGACTGCTGAAATCGGGGTCGCCGCCGATCGCAACGGCCCGACGGGCAGACTGGCCGCCCCAGTAACAGAGACGCCTCCGCTTGTGGCGCTGAATGCAGTACTCTCGTGGCGCCGCCTGGCCATTGCCGGCTGCCTATAGAGTACATTCTGCAATTGCAAGCAAAAGTAAAGAATTGGGAAAAAAAAAAAGATTAAGCATGCAATTGTAAATTTTATTATGCACATATTGTTAACTCGAACGGAAACGCGGTCAGAATCTGTTGCGAAGTCGTTACCACGAACCACAAACTGTCAAAAAAAAAAAAAAAAAATTGTTATGCAACGGTCTTTTTCATGTAGCAAAAAAAAAAGAAAAAAAAAGAAAAGAAAAATGGGGCGCACAGGCAGAGTCATTCGAAAGCATAGGTCCAAGAATACGACAGATCCGAAGAGTTTGTCCAGGGAGTGACTGAAAGCAGGGGCGGGGACCTTGAGTCGGCTCCTGATTGAATCCGCAAGACTCCCTATCAGAAGGGTTTTCAATTCATGCCAGTCGCGTGATGAGTGGACGGCTGAGTATACAGACCTTCTTTTGAACCCTCTTGCGTCGCCTCGCATCGAACGAAGGAACTTCCGCGTATCTCATGAAACTTGATTATACAGTCTGCTTCGGAATAAGATACTGTAGCCTAGCGTGCCCCTTCAAATACAACGCCACTTTCTTTCGAGATCCGTGAATGTAAATATAGAAATGGGAGGAAGAGTATCTTCAGGTTTCCGGCGTACATTGAAATTGCAATCTAAGGCTTCGCTCAAAGAGTTAAAAATGGAGACCCTCTGCGATCAAATAGAATCGGGGCGGGAGGAGCTGGCAGAGGGTTTCTTAGAATATTTATTAGCTAAAAAAAGTAAAATAAAAAAGCAGCTATGTTCCTTCCTCTTTCAATACATTACAAAATCAAATGCTAAAAAAGAAGAAAGAAACTGGTGGAAAGGAAACACCGCGCGACACATTCGTCTGAACCTCTTCCCTGGATCTGGATCCTTAATCGACCCTTTGCAAAAGTTCATCGAGCAACTTTGGTGGTCGCCATTGCTTGGACAAGAAGCGTGTCATTGGATCCGAGTCCTGTCCGAACGCTGACGTCACACCCGTTTTCAATACGCGCTGAGCCTAGTTCATGCCGAACACCGGCGAAAACCTCGTGTCCGATACATGATCAGAGTACGTGATCGAGCATTTATCGAGACTCGAATCATTACTCAATCACGCACTCTGATCAGGATCGGAGCACGCCATCAAGACCTTCTATGCGGAGAGCAAGTCGTCTGCTTCTTGCTCAGAAGTTGCGTTGACGTCAGAGCGACGCCGAGCTCTGATTGGCTTTGATTGAAAGGATAGTGGGTAGACCTCAATGCTAGATGCCTTGAGGTCTGCCCACTATTTGTGTCAATCAGCCAATAAGAGCTCGGCGTTCTGGAATCACGCAACCCCTGTGCAAGGAGCAGACGAACTTGAGCGCCGTATTGCTTTGTGTTGAACTTTTTTGTAACTTCCACCCTTTATTTGACAATCAAGCGGCTTTGTTGGATACGTTCCGTTTTATTTACATAGGTGAAAACACTTGGACGGTGTTAAGAGACTAATTATTGATCGTTAAGGTGTTTCGCAGGTTTGCCTGACTCTACGGTCTGCTTTTACGGGCCAGTAAGTTCTGTATCACTTTTCATTATACAAATATTTTTTTTATTATTACTACTACTACCACTACACCTACTACAGTGATGAGTAGCATCTTTACTGGCTCTAATGTAGCAAATTGGGCTATATTCGAGGGTCACGTGGTAGCGAAGAGAATGGGCGAGGGAAGTGAAATGCGTGAAAGAGATGTAGGGAGAGGAGGAACGAAAGAAACGGAGAAAAAGAAAAAGAAAGAGAGAGAGAAAGAGAGAGAGCGGGTGAGAAAGGGCGATGAAGGAGGGAGAGGAGGTTCACGCTCTCGTCCGCGTATGCGGTAGGCGCTGCTCCTGCGGCCGTCAGTGGTGGAGCCGTCGGTGCGCGCGAACGGACCCTTCCGAGCAAGCTCTCGGCGTCTGCCACCGGGAGATTCGTAGACTAGGAAAGTGAGATCCGTTGTCTCACTCTGTTGCCGGCAAATCGGGCGTGAGATTGGGTTATCCATTGCCGCGGGTGTCGCGTCATATCGAAGGGCGAGCGTCCAAGTTTTGTGGAGTCGAATCGAAGAGCGTCACTGAGATTACTGCGATGAGGCAGTTTGGGCTGATGGAATTAGTCGGCGAAGCCTGCAAAGCGACCGTCGCAAACTTTTCGAGTCCGTGCAAAGTGGATACTTAGGAACTTCCGGAACTGGTGAGCTGGTGGCTTCTATTTTTTTGGTTGTCTCGTTTCTCGTGTCATTATATTGGCTAGCAAATGGCACGATGCCACAGTCGCCCCGCTCGCACATTACACAAATGACATGATGTTCCCTGCAGACTTAATGACGGGGTTATTCTGCCGACTTCATACTCTGTCTTCGGATTTTCTTGTGTCTGATGTATTAGAAGTGTAAGTGCTGCTGAGTGCCGTTCATGCGTATCGCATTAAGCGAAACCCGGTGTTTTAAAGATGTGTTACGCAGGCTGCTCTCGGCAATGTGTTGAGTTCATACATTGCATCAGTCACTAATTAAAAGCGATTATTTGTTCTAGGTAATATTGTTTATTTTCTGTGCCCGAAAAACAACCTCGCCGGTCTTCACATTGGCGCCCACGATTGTAACTGGCGGAACGTAGTAAACAAACCCGTATGTGTGTGTGTGTGTGTGTGTGCGCGCGTTATGAATAGTCATGAACCCGCGATCGCCTTTCCCTATCGTCACTGAGATTTATAATGAGATACCTTTATATGAGAAGCCTTACATTTCTGTTCTGTATCCGCGTGACCGATTGAGACCGTGTAGTACGTGACGCATGTTCGGTGTGTCGTCAAAAAAACTGCTGGCGATTGAACCTATAAACCTTTCGCAATCATCCCGAAAAAAAAAAAAAAGTCGAGCTGTCTTTGGGATAGCAGTTTTTGTGCCTTTTTCGCCTTCAGACTGATAGATAGGGTCATGCATGGTAATTCCATTGTAATCACATTCCGTATGGGTTATGCCTTTTATTGTCGCTTTGAAATATGTCATATTTTTGTTTTCTTTTTCTGACTAATCGATCAAAGTTCCGTTCTTAGTCTGGTGTAAGGAAACTCAAAAACTACTACGTGTTTCATATGATACTCATTGAAAATAATTTTGTGGAATAGTTAAGCAATGCCGAGGCGTTGTGAATAAGTGTGCCGAGATTGAGCACGCCGACAGAATTGATGTTTCGGGTGTTTCTTTGTTAACTAAAAGTAATGTAACAACAAAAAAAAACCGTTTAGACTAAATTTTTTTTTTTTATGCGAGCAGAGAATATTATGCAATCAAGATGTCTTAGATTGAATAAGTATGCAATTTAAAACATTTCCGAGGGAATCAATATACCTGTAATTATAGTTTGGTAATCATAGCGATCTTGAGTTTACATTTGTATTTGACAGAAAAGGCTCATAGTTAGGCAAACTCCTGTGCTTTTTTATCTATTTTCTCTTTTTATATCCGAGATTGCACACCAGGATTGCAGATTTAAACTCGATTTCGGGGCGCAGGACAGCTAGTGCGAGTCCGTGTTTAAGAAACCGCTTTAATTATTCTTCTTTTTATATATTCCGCCCCGCTTTCATTAAGTCTTTTATTTTTTTCTGGTACGAGTTTATCAACATCGCAATTCGGGTACACCGTTAGAACTCACATTTAATAAAATACTTTAATATGTTTTTATGTAAATTTTAGGAGCCGGTGTACTAGCTCTGCAGCACCAACGATGTACTATAATTTTCATTGATGAGCACTTAACGAAAAGTTATTTAACTTGAAAGATATGGTTCTACTACAATTCTGATGTAGTTATATTATTAGTGCTGTTTTAGCATTACTAGCTCTAGTGTTGTAGTACTTTATTAGGCAAGATGGCTTCCTTTATTTGGTAAGATATGTTGCGCTCAACAACTAGAAAATAAAGTTTATAAAATGTTTAAGTCTTGGAGTTCCCTCCTTTATTTAGCGTTTGCTTTCTCCATGAGACAACTGCCGAGGTGTTAACGTGGCACTTTAGGTCGCTTAAAAAGGCGAAGGAGATTACATACAGCGAGGGCCAAACCCAGGGGTGGTGACGCCCACGGCAAGTAGTTTTTTCGCGCCTCTGATTATGATGATAAGGATGATGGCGATTTAGTGTAAAATCCCGTGTGTCCTGGAAAGCTGACTGGCCCTGTCTCAGCAGCTCCATTTTATTACATTTTACTAATCACATACGAAATAAAGATACCCAACAAGATATGCTCCTGTCGAACCACGTCCTCGCCTGGCGCCCATATTTGTGCCAAAAAAATAGACGTTCAACCACACAGAAAAGTAAAAGAATAATGCTGGCATGTTAACAGTTTGATAAATCAACAAGACGCTTAGATAAAGTTATAGTCATAGTATTAGCAGAAAAGTTCTGCTTAGGATTTTGACATCTTATTTGCCACCTTCGATTATTCAGAAAACTAGTATAAAACAGGAATTGATACATCGTGGCAATGCTTAAAGACTACACTGCTTTCGCTTTAGGTAGTTGGCCTCCAACGTCATCAAAGTCGATTTTCTCGGTTTCTTATTTTTCTACACTCAGCAGACAAGATCACAAAGTCTGGCATGTGCCATAGACGCTCAAAAAATACAAAAATGATTCATTTCAACTTGAAGAACGACTTTTCGCAGCCAGCAATAGAAATCGATATTGTTAGCAGTATCTGAATGGTGGCGCGATACTCTATATTTTGATGGGTCACAGTGTTTGGTAAGCACTGATGCGCCCCTTGCGCTGGGTGTCGTCTATAGTCCGTTCACTCCTGAGCTGACACGGCGGTGGGAGGTACCAGCTCGTTGGACCAAGCAACCGCCTCCCTCTCATTAACGGGCACAGCTCTACACGCACGGGTATGGGTGACAGTGTGAACACATGGCTAAAGGTAGACATCTGACTGGTTCAAAGAAGCACATATCTTCCACCGCAATGTCAGCTTAGGGGTGAACGGATAGTCGCGCCCTAGCATACGTAGACTTTGACGTCCCGGCGGCCAAACATATTTTAGCAAGAAGAGAGCACTCCGCACTTGCCTCTCGGGCTTTCGGCCCACAGTGCCCTTTGTCCGAACCAAACTTAAAGCTTGCCCCCCCCCCCCCCCCCCCCCCCTTCTGGGTACTCATGGGCCTGGCGCCCCCCCACTTCTCCCCTCCCCGTGCCACACCCTAGGTACTCCTCTGCCGCCACTGCATTGAGCAAGGTGAACCAATAAAATACATAAAAGTGGGAGATAGGATGAAATAAAACCTTCATGGGCGGATATCGAATTGAGATGGACGTGTGAAATATTATCAAAATACACCTAAAGCCACTGCTCTTTCTACGGACGAGGATTTATGAAATTGGTAATAATTAATAATAATGTTTAAACCCTGAAACTGGGAATAAAACTTGAAGATAAAGTGGGAGGGACCGAAGGAAGTGGGCAGAAAAGTCTATCTGTCCACAGAAGAAGGTGAACAGATAGAAAATCGATTTTCTTTTGTCCCTTCTGCTTTGCCTCCAGATATCCTTCCCAGTCTGAGCGTTGAAACATCATGATTGCCACGCACCAGCTCGCCTGCACTCTGACATTTCTTTGGTAAAAGTTCTTTTGTGCTCCGCCAAGATTCGCTAAATATTATGCAGTTCACTTTGACTTATAAATTAATGGATACAATAGGTTTTTATTGGTTATAAAACTACATACCGGAACCCGATATTTAAAAAAAAAAATTATCACACCCAGGAAAACATGATTTGCATAGTTTATGACAGGTATTTAGAACGATATTTTTATTATGACTATGATTACCCATCAGAATTTTTTTTTATAATTTTGGTTTAAAAAAGAAGTTTTTGTGACATTTTTTTGTATATAAGGTTGATAATTGTGCTATTCACTTGGCCCAGGAGCTCAGTAAAGTTAAGTTACGTGTCAATAATCGCTGTACCACACATTTAATATATTGTGAAATTCGTTCAAAATGTAACGTTTCAGACCGTTCTCGGGTCGCTTTATAACAGTGTAGCCACTCCGGATCTCTACATGTATCGACCTCCGCACTCCGCCACCTCCTTAGTAACTCGCTTTTTACTACCCAATTTTCACTTTTCTGCTTCGTGATATTTTTTACTAGCGTGTCTGGAGTGGGACCAATCCCATTCTTGTTTCTTACTTGTAGTCTTCTCGTGGATGGTGCACGATTTAAAAGACCACGCTGCGGTTGTTTTGGGGCACTTTAAATGAATACTTTATGATTGTAATACCTTTACGGGGACAAGTCATATAGTACCGTTCGCTGTCCATGGATGTTAAACAAAACCAAATTCAGTGACCCCAAAAACAAACCAAAAATGTCAAATGTTTTGTAACGTTTTGGAATGTTTTTTGACGCTTCAAGAAGTCTTTTAGCTCGTGCAGAACGGTTTCGCCTCAAGCACTATATCGCCCCCTGGCAACTGGGCGATGAAGTACTTTTTCGCGTCAGAAAAAGGAGCTTCAAAGAACCCTTTGTCGGGTTTTCCACGAAAAACTATTTTAAGGGGTGCTTAAAAGAACCGTTTTGGGGTTGGAAATATGGACAAGCCGAAGAACTCCAAAAAGCTCTTTTACGACCAGATGTGTTTTTTTAGAGTGTACATAATACTCAACGCTATTATACGACGTGAGTCACGGTCATACGCAAGCGGCACCAATCAAACTTTATTTCCGAGCTAAAAGACTGTTCATTGATTGTACACCTTTTGAAATAAAGCACGACCGCAGCTAAGGCTACGATTCAACTGGGCCAATCAGGAAGCGCCAAAGATGCGACGCCACCGCGCTCGTCCCTTTGTGCGTTTGGCATCGCCGGCGAAACTAATCGCGCACCGTGATACTGCGCTTTTTTTTTCAGTGCCCAGATAAACGACGTGCATGTCGCGAACTAAACTTTCCGAAAAAAAAAAAAAAATCCAGTGCCCAGATAAGAGACGTGTATTGCCGCAAACTACCTTCCGAAAACATAAAAATAAAACATTAGCGCACTTTTTACGCCGCGAGACTCAAGTTGAGTGATTCCAAAACCTACTTCTACAAAATGTCCCCGGAAAAAAAAATGTATTGCGAAAACAATTTATGCATCCTCGAACGCCGATTCTCCGCCCAAGTGTAGTGCTAGCGGGCCGAACCAACCGCCAAAATATGGAAGTTAAGTCTCGTTTAAATGTTAGAAGTGATTTTATAAAATTTTCAATCCGACTCGGACCACAAGTACATGAAGTTGAACGGCAGCAGTTACCAGGAACCTGCATTTTTTCCCATTGAAAATTGCATAAAATGACTTCTATCTTTTAGATGAGATAACGGTTAGTTCTGAAGCTTTGGCCGCGGACCGCTAGCGCTAGTACATTTAGGCGGAGGATGAGAATTCGCCGATGCGTAATATATTTTTGCGGTAAAACACACACGCGCGCGCGCACGCACGCACGTATTAAAGTTGAGGTGGGGGATGTTGCGCAATTTTTTCTGATTTTTTTACTAGCTGCGTGTCATAATTTTGCACGTAAGTTAGGTTCAGTGTCTATTGACTAAGAGTTTAAGCACCTCGTTGACTGTAATGTTTTCGAGAAGTTGTACGAGTTGAACCAGAAAAAAAAAGAAAACCAAACAAAATAACCTCTGTTCTTCGAGTCCTACCGCAAAAAAATATTTTCAAGAATCCCTAGAGGTAGAGTGGTTGAGAAACTTTCGGGAAGATACTGCCAGCCACGGAGCAATTGCATAAGACACTCATTAGCAAAACAATTTCTTAGAATTTACTAATGTACTTTCTAATTTTAAATAAATAAATAAATATTTTATTGTCTCTTTTTCAACACAGTACATATACCGGCCCGAAAAAGCATGGGTATGCTTGTCGGCGCGACCGGGCGTCCAACAGGTTGCTTACATAGTTATAACTAGGGTTCCGCGTTTTCGGTTTTTATTTTTTTGAAATTCGGCGTACTTTTTTCGGTGTTTATTTTAAAATTCGATTTTCGGTTTTTTTCGGTGTATATTTATTCCCCCAAACGTTTACTGTGTTTTTCGGTGAATGTTAAAAAAATACCATCGGACACCGTATCAGATGATCCTTGCAGCTCTAATATTTGTGATCACTCAAGGAATAACGGCACAGATACATTAAAAAAAAAACATCGACACATTATTTGGGAAATATGTGCAACTGTGCGACCAGATTAAAAAAACTAACCATCGTTGTATCTATATTGATTTCTGTCACAAATGAGTATATCAAGACACGTTAATCTCTTGCTTAAGTAGACATTTAATTGGTCCCAATGTTTATGTAGACTTCTTACATTTAGATAAGACAAACATATGGTTCGAATTAGAAACCGGCTGAGCATAATCGAACCTTACTAAATCAATTGATTTGAGAAAAAAAAGAGAAAAGAAAGGCGTTTACAATTCCCTGTATTGCCGAATTAGAGTGCAGTTCTTGAGGAGGAGGAAGGGAGGGTGACGTCACGACGTCGACGTCACAAGACGTCACTTGTGACCCTCGCGACCTTCGTCGAGGCCTTCACGAGTGACTTTCGTGACGTCACGTGTGACGTCATTATAGGAAACGTCCCACAATGCAACGCGCGGTTTCGCCGACGCCGTTGAAGCCAGAAGCGGGCGCCTAAGAGCTGCGCTCTAAAATATACGGCAGTTTTAGCATTTTACGGCGTTCCGAAAGCAGGCCCAATTCTCATCGAAGCGCATCTTTGCGCCTGCGGTCCTGCACCCCGGTGGCCGAGGCGTGCAACGCACATGCGTCACACTCCCTTTCATCTTACGAGCGGGGAGGGCCGGTAGCTGCGTCGGGGGAAGGAGGGGAAGTTGTCGAAAAAAGAAAAAAACCCGTCTAGATTAAAAGTTTTGTTTTTTGAACGGCTTAAATGTCCACGTGCCTTATATATTTCCAAGATGAGTTCATTTAGTGGTTTTTGACAATGCTAAAAAAGTTGCTAGTTGGAACCATTTTCACTAACTGAAAAGTTATTTATAAAATTTTAGTTCATTATTGTTTTAATTAGTAATTATTTTTTTTTGTAATTTCCTGTCAGTTTGTGCGCGAAATCAGTTTTTTTTTGGTCATGAACATCTCATTTTTAGCGATGTTTGAAAATAAAGTCACCGAACACCGTATAATTTCGATTAGTTAACGGAATAAGGCGACAGGCTCTGTCCCTGCAAGGAAAAAAGGGTGCCTGCCGGCGGTGAAGGAAGGCGTCGAATATTGGCGTAAAGAAGGAAGATTCCCTTGGCGTTCTCGAGGGGCTCGATCGAAGCAATTGCCGTTTCGCAACCCTGCTTTCAAAAGCTTAAGTTTCACACGCAGTTCAATAGAAGCAATAAACCAGTGAAAATCTCAATCCAATTTCAGGAAGTTCTCTTTCTCGCTATATTAATACAATTGCTCGTAAGGGACAAATATTTTTTAAAAACTTTTTTATTGGTTTATTTTGGACACTATACCATCTCGGCAATAAATTACGAGGCTCTCTACGTGAGAGATATTGATTTCGGATTTATTTTGCTCATATATAGCGCACTTTAATAAAACACGGAACTCCCCACAAACTTATAATGCAATTAAATGCAAGGGTACAAGCGAGCTGGACAAGAATGATGAAAATAATCCCTGGAGAAGGGGATCAAGAAGGACAAAGGACAAGGTAGAGCACTCCACCTGTAGTGGAGAGGTCCCGGGTTCGATACCCGGACCAGGCTGATTTTTTCGGTCGCTCACCAGTCACCCAGCCGTGGTTGGAGATTTGTGTTTGTCCTTTGTCCTTCTTGTTCCCCTTCTCCAGGGATTATTTTCATCACTCCCCAAAACGTTTGTTTTAAAAATAAAACACGGAGTAAGTTTTATCTGCCGAACTCTATGAGACAATTGTCATGAAGAAACATCACGGACTGCGACAAAATGATGTCACGCGACGTCACCTGACGTCAAGTGATTCTTTGACGCCACGAGGTCGCGTGATTCGGTGTCGTTATGTGAAGTCATAATATCGCGTGGCACCGTGACGTCACAAAATCGCATGACCTCATGGCGTCACAGTCACGTGATCTCATGACGTCTCACACGCACGTTGCATGGGCCCAGCACATTAGCAACACTTTCAGTGCTTCCCGGATTTTGCCAGTGCTACGATCAATCCATACTTTGTTTCGGCTGAGGTCCAGACGCAGCTGACACTACGAGGTCACTCAGGAAGCGTCACAAGCGCGAGTCACTGGGTCTCTCTTGTTTATGATTGGTTCAGCGATGATAGATCACGCAGAGAAACACGAGAAACACCATGATGGTGCACTTTCGACGCTGTCTGATTGGTCCTATAGCTGGTAGCGTCGGCTGTGTCTGTACTTAAAAAAAAAAAAAGCTGAAAAGGATCTTAAAAAAGAAAAAAGGGTTAGAAGTAAATTTCTGCGTAATTTTGTCCTGTGAATTTAAATATCACCAGCATTCGACCCGAAGGTATCAATAGACGGGAGAAAAACCGAAAAACCAACTGCTCGGTGTGACGTCATACCCAGAAGTTTCAACTGCATTGCGCGTGCCGCTTTTGAGGGAACGCGTGCAGCGGTTTCGACTGCTCGGCAAACGCTCGTGTAAGGCTTGCGGAAGGCACGGAAATGTTGAAAGCTCTCTATATTATGTCGCGATTCGATCTTCCCACCGAACGCGCCAAGAAAGAGAAGCCTCGGCCCCAGAGCTGTATACAGTATGTAGAAAGTTTGGCCATTCGTTTGGAAGTATAGGAGACAAATGAGGAGGCGCCATTGGCCGAAAGCGGGCTGGGCGTGCTCCAGGCCGTCTTCAGAAATTCGAATGTGGTCGACCAGAAGCCGGAAATAATACCCTGGTGCTGGTCGCGAGAAACAAACTTAAAAGTGCGTCCGAGTATACCCTTCGGTGACCGAAAATATGGGGCACGTGATGTTTCAGTCACGGTCAACCAAAATCATGGTGGAAGAGTGCGACTAGCGGAACGATCGACATAATCCGTACGTCAGGCGCCGAGGGCCGGGAATCTGCCATTCGAGCGGTCTCACTCTTTCCGAGCAAAACAGAGTTCAGCGGCACATTCGTTTACTACCTCTTTCTGCATGATCATAATTGAAACATCACGTGCACCCTATTTTCAACCATGAAGAGTTACTATACATTCAACTCTTACGCGCTTATTATTAATCCATGTATCTATGATTAAAACAGTTTCTCGCTACCACCCCTAGGGGTTTCTTTTCGGCTTCTGGTTGTCCAAGAAAGTATGTCGAGCTCTCTTTCTGCGTCTGGTGCACGCCCTGGCTCTCCCCGCGCCTCCCATTGACCAAACTCTTTCTATACACGGCTCCGCTTAGCCCTATTTCGAAAGCGCCGTTGTGGCTACTTGGCGCATCAATCTGAAATATAATTTCGACATTCGTAATCCTGGAAGTCAAATAAAGACAATCTCATTGTTTTCCCTCAAATACAGAACCGCTTCAGTTTCCTATTAAGGTGAAACGACGTATAGCAAAATTTTTTGAACTGCTTGAACAAAACGCGGATGTCATAAAATAAAATTTCCACGAAAAAAAAAAAGAACAACAACAACAACTTAGCGCACATCTTGGGTCACGAGACGCAATTTGCCTATCGCGACGTGCCTGTATTTGGTGCTTCTATGTCGGAGTGCTGTGCCGAACTATCAGATGCACGTTTCGGAATCGCTCCTCAGTCAAATGGAGTCTCGCGTCCTAATCATTGCAATAAATATATTTTGTTTGCAAGTTCGTTTTGCGACGTTTCGTTCGCAATCCAGACATTTAAAATACAGGGTGTTTGATTTTAATTTAAACACATAAAAAACAAATCCGTAAAAGGTATAATTGTGCAGTCTTTGCAGGTGAGTTGTACGGCTAGGGGGACATATTAGAGGGGACTCATCGTAGCGATAAGTCGAATCAAGAACTAAAATTTGTTAATCAACTTTTTTAGTTAATGAAAATATGCATAATAAGGAACTTGCTGAGCGTCATGTAAAACCCCTCAATCGATCAATTTTAGAAATGTTTGAAGCGCGGGGGTGCGCTAAAGTTTTCACTCGTGCAACGGGCGGAAGGCTGGGAGTCCGAAAACGAGGATGCAGAGATTATCATCCGGGTTTTGGGACCATCAGCGTTGCTCCTGTTTCACGAGTGGAAACTTTAGCGCACCCCCGCGCTCGCCACGTGCCTGGAATCTTTCTAAACTCTGTTTATTTGGTGATTTTAAATGACGCCCGGCAAGTTTTTTAGTTGGAGTCGTCTGCCTGTTTTCACGAATTAAAAGGTTAATTAACAAATTTTACATAATTATTCGACTTATCGTAACAATTAGCCCCCTCGAATATGTCGCCCTGGCCGTAACACTCACCTGCGCATACCGCATTATTCTATTTTTCGCGGGTTAAAAAAAAAAAACAAAAAAAAAAAACAACAAAAAAACATTAAGGTTGTGTTTTTGCGAAAGCTTTCAGAAATCCTTAAAAATATGCTGTTCGAGATCAAAAGAAACTCTTTGCGCGAACAAAATACCACCCCTTGGCGGACGTAAAAGATTGCGCAAAACTTACTTCGAGGAGGTGGCTTCGCGTCACGATCACCGGGGAACAGGACCGCGGGCGCAAAGATGCGATCCGATAAGAAAGGGAAACCTAGAAACGCGTCCAAACTGAGCGTTTCTTCAGAGCGCCGTAAAAGGCTACCCCTGCTTCATATCTTTCTAAAAAGAGTTGATTAAGTCGTTTGCGATGATGCTTTGCAAGTTTCTCAATGGAACCATATGCTTATCTTTACTATTTAAAAAAAAAGACAAAAAAATTAAGACATTTTAGTTATTTTTGTTTCTTCTTCAGAGTACTTTGAATCTTCTTGGAGGTTTATAACTGACAAAGGTACATAAAAACATGGTCTTGAAGTGTGCAAAAACAATATAATAGTCAAAATCGTCACTTCCCTAAATATTCAGTAAACTCATAAATGAGCTCGTAGTTCGTTCCCGTAGAGTTCCTTTTTATCTCGAAAAGCATATATAAGGATTTTCGAAAGATTTCGCAGAAACACCCTGTATTTTAGTTCAATGGTTCTAGGAGCGATTAGGCAATTTGCGTTTATTTCGGGTTGGCGAGCCGAGATATTGGAATCGCTCCTGACTCAAAATCTGCCTCGCAGCGTAAATGTTGCGCTAAATTAATTTTTTTGGTTGTGGTGGGGGAAGGAGGGGGGAGGGGGGTTCGTTTCTTACTTACGTGTCTAATGCAGGCCCTCATTCCAAAAGGTTTTTGACAATTCCGTGTTTTTTAGGCTGTATAGTTTTCGAACGTTTCACACCTGATGCGCGCTACCCTATGTGAACTGGAAGGCCGAATGGCGTCGCGAGCACGTTTGTCGCGTCACACTCCATTTTATAATGCTACAGATCCATAGTAAACGTCTTGTCCGTTATTTCCTTTCTCCGTTGTCTAAGGGTTTAGATGATGATGTTTTCTAAACTGCACGTCTACATACTTTCGATTTTAAGAAATTTGAATTCTCGGTAGCGAGTGTCAACACAAAGCATTTCAGATTAACAATAAAAAAAAAAATACAACTAACATGTGCCGTTGTTAGTTGACTTTTTTGTGATTTAAGGTTTTATTTTGCTATAATGGCGCAACATGCAAAGCTCAGCCGACCTACGCTGGTGCCAAAATACAGGTCTTGTTTAAAAATAAGACATTATAGTTTTATAATACATGTGCGCTCTAGGAAATACAGTCCGTCTACCTTCGCGGTCAGCAGCCCGGAGAACCAATAGCTGCACACTGGATGTGATGAATGTTATGCTCACTGCCACTGCACAGACTTTCTTTTATGTCTAAACATGCTTTCATCGTCGTCATGCGCCGAGCTCCCGCCGTAGCTTGCAGCGATTAGGCAGGGACACACACACACACACACACACACACACACGCACACACACACACACACACACACACACACACACACACACACACACACACAGACACACACATACACACACACACACGCGCGCACACGCACACGCGCACACACGCGCACGCACACACGCACGCACGCACGCACGCGCGCACACAAATAAATAATCGCGAAAAAAGAAAATCTTGCGCGCGAAAGTGCCCGTCAAAGTTTGTGTCCTCCTTCCCCAATTTGAGCTCCTTCCTCGAATGCGAAAGCATGCATGTCGTTGTTCCGCTCCCTTAGTTCGTCTGCGTTGTACTTGCGCGGACGAGCAGGCTGCGTCATTGCCGAGCTGGCGGGCGTCGACAATGTGGATGCTGGAGGCGGCGCCATGTTCGTCGGCGACGAGACGAGCAGAAGCAGCCGAACGCGCGCCATCGTGTCCGTTTTACCGGCGCGGGGCCCGTAGCGCCATGGGGTTGCGGCGCCTCGTTTTACCGGCGCGCGGGCGGTACTAGAGTTCCTGCGCCCCCTATAGTTCCCGCACGGGAACTATAGGGGGCGCTTTGAAAAACGCGCGTAGCGCCGCTAGCGGAGGAGCTGGCGTTCGACAGTGAGGCGCGCTCAGCAGCCTGCGGTGCCTTTTCGCGTGCGAAGCTGTGGCGACAGAAGCGCGCACGGACGGAACTTTTGCTTTTTGAGCCGATAAGTTGAGGGTGACGTTGCATGAGTGCTGGGGCAGATTTAAGAAGGGCATTTAGCTGTTCTCCGCTTCTTATATATTGAGTTTGAGTCGTTATTATGGGCAATTTCTTTAGTTGCGGCCGAAAAAGGGGTTTGAGCAATTTTTCGAAAAGCTAGACGGCCGCCACCATAATTGCTCTCAGTGGGAAATTTGTTTCCCTCGTCGCTGTAAACGTAGGACTGCTGGGACGATGATATTTGGAGGCGAGTGAGATGTTCACTAAGTTTGTGCACTAAGTGGGCCAAGTTTTATTAAGACAGCAGGTGTGAAAGTTATGGTTCGAACGAATAAATGGAATAAAGCTGTCAGGAATTTTCAATATTGGACTCAAAATGTTGTGTTATAACCGGGCTGTGCGAAGTGCAGATATGGACACACAGGTTCTTGGACATGACCGTAACTTGACACAACAGTTATAATGCCAAAAATAGGTGGCATAGGGAAAGCAGGTGGAAATTTGGTTAGGGCGGCGTAACTGAATGGGAAACGGTTTTGACCGTGAAAGGGCTGTCAAGAGAATACCACTCGTCGTGGGAGATGGAGACCTTGCAGGTAGGAAGGGACTCGTGCACTGTACTTCCAATTGAAACAACTTTACGAAAGGTGCTTTCAAAGCCGAGAAAACCAAGTTACCTGCCAACACACGGTTTGGCCGTCAAAGGCTTTTGCGGTCAGCTGTAGTGTAGTAATCTGGTTGTGCGAGGTGCTGATTTTCGGCACACAGGTACTTTGACAACCATAACTTGACAAAACACTTATTATACCTGAAAGAGGTGGCATAGTTTAACCAGGTGTAAATATTTTTTGGGCGGCGTAACTAAATGGGAACCGGTTTTCACCGTCAAAGGCTGTCAAGAGAATACCACTCATCATGGCCGGGAGGTGCACACTTCACAGGTAGGAAGGGACCAGTGGACGGTACTTCCAGTTCGAACAACTTTGCAATAGGTGGCTCTAAAGCCGAGAAAAAAAATTGTTGTCTACACGACTCGGGGTGTCAGGGTTTCAACATACAAATGGAGGCTAATCAAAAAAGAAAGCACACCACATAAACTTCCAAACTCAAACATCGATTGTCCAGTGATTCCAAGTTTCATTGTAGTTTTCCTTAGATTCATATTTGTCACTTTTTGTACCGCCCGAATCTTCACGAAGTGCAGGCTGCGTGCCATACCGATCCGGAAATATCATCGACACGTACGAAGGGGACAAAACTCCTTCGGAGGGCATTCCTTCAACGAAATTCGCACTGCATACCCGCGAGTGTGGGATGGCATTTCAGTTCGTCCCATCGGCGCTAACACGTTACTGGTACGAAAACAAACGCAGAGCGCAAAGCGGCAGTGTAGAATATGTCAGCCGTGCCGACACAGTGGCAGACATGATCGGGAGACAAAATGTCTCGCGTCGTACGGCACGGGTCCATCGTTGTCGCTGTCCCACAAAACATCGGCGAGGTGAAAAACTGTGAAACTTTGTCCTCACGAGATACGACGCATAACTATTGGAGTACTTAACGACGCAGCAGTTCATGCCGTCAACCCAGCACAACCGCACCGCTCCGACTTCAATGCGTACCAATGTACGCGGCGTGGTTTCGTTTTGCTGGGGCTCTCACTGCCTACCTTCGGTAAAGCACGCGCGGCGGCGCGCCGGTCGCGTCGCACGGAGTGTATAGCACGGGCCCGCAGCGCCATGGGGTGGTCTTCCTTGAAACTGACGCGCGCCGGCCAACGGCAGCCTCGTCCCTTGAAACTATGACACGCGCCAGCCAATGGGATTCCAATGGCAATCCATCAGATTTCGGTTTCACTTCGCTTCATTGGGAGGAGGGAAACTAGGTGCCGTTTGGCTCCGCTTTTTGCGCGGCTTCAAAGCTGGGAGCCATAAGATCGCGGCTTTCCTTGAAGAAAGGAGTTTAGGTGCCGTTTGGCGCGGCTTCAAAGCTGATGACGTCGGCTCTCCCCATGGGACAATTAATGCTTTCGCATTAAAAAGGTTAACGACATTACAGTGAGCTAGAAATAATTGAGTGGGGCGATCTACAGGCTCCGCTCATGTTTTTAGCTGAAGCTCAGAATGTGGAAAATTGGCGTCGTGGCGGTGCGATCGAAGTGGCTTGGTTTGCCAGGATTTTCGTCGTGACGTCGAGTCGCGTCGAGGACGAAGGCCTTTGCGACATAAAGTCGCCGTTGTAACGCGGTCGTGACATCGCGTCGTGTTGAGGACGACGCCGTTCGCGAGCCGTTTTAACACAGTCGTGACGTCGCGCCGCGTCGAGGACGACGTTGACGTCGAAAGCCCACGCAACGTCAAACGTCGCTATGACGTCACGTTAAGGCTCTGTTATACTCCGACGTCAAGTGTAGCAAACGCTGTGTAGCGCAGCGGACACTGATACTGATTGGTCGCAGACATCGAGTTCCTGCTCGTCGGCCATGAGAGGCCCACGTTATGCTCTATGCTACGTTCGCTGCGCTCAACGTCGGAGTATAACAGAGCCTTTCACGTCGTCCTGACGTCGCGTGACCTCGTCGTCACGTTAACCTTGTCCTGGCGTCGTCGTCAACGTTAACGTCGTCTTGACGTCGCGTGACGTTGACGTCAAAGCCGACGTGAACTCGACGTCACAACGACGTCACGATGAAGCCTTGACGTCGCCTTCGCCAGCATCAACGTCGACACGCCGTCACGACAAAGTCCTCACGTCGTGTAACGTCGTCGTCGTCAACGATGACGTCGACGTGGTGAAGTTGTCGGGACGTTGTGTGACGTCGTGTTGCGTTATGTCGACAGCAACCTCGACGACCTTATGCCAAGCGTCCTTATGACGTCACGTTGACGACAATGAAGCCGTCGCCTTGACGTCGCGTGACGTCGTCGTCATCAACGTCAACCGTGACATCGACGTCGTTGTCAACGCGAAATGATGTCATAACGCAGTCTTGATGTCGTGCAACGCGCCTTGTCAACGACGACGTTGACATCAAGGCGTCGTCGTACGGCGTTGTATCGACACGTCAAGTCGCGTTGACGTTACGCATTGACGTGACGCCTGACGTCTAGGTTGTATAAGTAATATAGCCCGCCGCTCAATTGTTGCTGTATCCTTGACCTGTGAGCTGGTCGAGAGTAAAGGCCCGTTCACACTCTTGCGACCTCTTAAAACTGGGTTCCTTAAAACCTCTTACAACGAGAGGACACACTGGCGCCATATATTGGGTACCAGTGTAAATTTGGCGGTCCGGCATATTTTCTATTTCTCTCGCGCATTATCCTTTCTTTCTTGGCTCGAAAAACTTTTGTCAACGTTATAAACGAGCCTTTCTTACAGGTATTATGCACATTCGGCCTCGGAAATCCCGCGAAACCTTCGCTCTTGTGAAATGCAGTTCCAGGGTCACCGCATAGATGGCGCCAGAATGCCGGTGTGTTCCCTCGTCCTAAGAAATTTTAAGAGGTTTTAACAAGTCTCGTCTCTCTCGGTCGTACTCGGTTGCAAGAGTGTGAACGGGCCTTAGCGTTGGAAAGAAACGCTTTTTTCATAAAAAAACTGTTGATAAAATACATTTTGTGTTAAAAATTATCTGCGCGTTTGGTCAAGAGCTTATATTGCAGAGCTCGTTTGCTCTTTGTTTATGCAAATCCAAGCCACTTCTCTCGTAGCGCCCTCTAATAATGTTTCCACATGCGGAGCTTCAGAAATAGCACTCCGGTGGTCCCACTCATTCTGTTCTAGTTCACTCTAACGACATTTCCTGTGTTTGAAGTCATCCTAATAGAAAAGGAGTGCACCGTTTCGCTATTTACATCATAGATTCGGGCGGGCGTTTCAAATAAAGCTTTCTGAAAATATTTTGTTCTCTGCAATTACGCGTTCTCAAGCTTGATATTTTAGGGCGATCCCTAGAAATCATTCACAGTCGTTTTCAATAGTAAAAAATGGCGATGTTAGGGTTGTTAGTGGCCGTTAAACTGCTCTGCTTGGGACTGTAGACGCCCTTGGCTTTTTAGAGGGTGTGCTTTGAAGAGGCTGCATAAAGCGCCGAATCTCGTGTTTGCGGTTGTCTTGTTTCTGGTTGTCAAATCTGCACCTTGCCTTCAGGGTCAAAACGGCGAATCTACGCTGCTCCACAAATCAAGCACTAAATGCGTACACGCTCCTACGTCGCGACAGCACGTGAAGAGCAAATCAGTTAGATTCACTGGGCACGCTCAACCAGGCTCTCTGAAAAAAGAAAAAAACGTTTTGATTTAAAAGATAAATTTATCCTGAATTAAGGAGAGCGGTTTTCTTAATTCAAACAGTCTGCTTCCAATGCGTAAGCTTCCTAGCTTTCAACCATGCACACTTTCCAAGCGCTTATACAAAATCAATCAATATAAAAACACAAAAAAACAAAACAAAGAAACAATTAGGATGTATTCTGACTCTAAACCAGGGCATGGTAAACTCAGTCCTGCGAGGTCCTTATGGGCTCCCCAAATGATCCTTCTGCGGCTTCCCGTACTTATAGAGCTTACCATTTCGCGATTACTTTCAGTAGTAAGCCTAAAGTCTGATATCCATGGATTGAATATGCGACAAATAACTGACGAACTTTGCCTGGCGACACGCTCGCTTTGCACGGGACGCAGCAGTCACTGTGCTAATGCCACACGCATAGCGAAAACCACCGGGCGATATTCGTCGATTTTTGGCAGTACATTCGCCCCATGGAGTCCAACCTTAAGTGTTGCAACAAGCATAGACTTAATATAATAATCTAGAGCGAAAGGTCCCATGCCCTGGGACGGTCCAATTTGGCGGTCCCGATGGGCCCACACAGCTGGCGACGCCTTAATAAGTTAATGTGCACAAAAAGGCCAGAAAACATCCGCGGTAAGGTTCGTACCTTGTTCTTTTCTAGCTAACTTTGCAGAAAGAACCGGAACCGCGCATTGTATAAAACTAAATAAAGTTGATAAGCGCTCGAGCAATCTCAACTCGTCGCGGCAAAAGGAACGCGCCTAACATTTCGCCCGCATTCTTTCTTCGCACTTCTGTCGCTGTTTTTCTCGTTCTTTCTCTCGGGAACGCCGATGTCAGCGCACAGGATTTGCCACGTCCCGCTCCCGTCTTTACCCCCCTGGCAACAGCCTTCAATGACAGCTATGGTAACGACAGGAGCCCTTCCATACTTCATGTACAGCTGTTTAAATTACGAACTAAAGAAGAGCTACAAATTATATACACCCTGCAACTAAAAAAAAAAAAACACCTCCAACTGCAAAAAAGTACAAAAACAAACGTAGTAAACATTGAGTTGTCAAAATGACTGGCGGAATGTTGAAGGATACCTTCGAGATTCCGGCATGTCCGAATTTTTGTTTTGCAATGAATTTTCAGTTCCCGTGACCTAAATCTTTGCCATCCCAACGGTTAGAGCAGTTGTTCTGCAGTCTTGCACAAGGTGGTCCTGAGCTTGGTATTGCCTTAAACAAAATGGCGGAATACAATTCTCGACCTTGAAGCAAAGTTCACAATAGACCCTTTTCAAGAGTGCGTGCCATATAGCTGGTACGCAAATGAGCCGAGTCCGCCATTGTTTGGGCACGCGCTCTGAGCATTCATTGGACATTAGGGCTGCGTGAGCGTTTGACGAGGACTCGAATCTAATCACATGAATCATGCCCAGAAAATGGCGACCACCAATGTTGCTTGATGAGGTATTGCAAGGGGTCTGTTCTTAATCAAGTCGTGTGTCGTTTTTCGAAGACCCAAATAACTCTGAGATCACTGTTTCGCAGGTGGGGACGAAACACGCGGCACAGCGATGGACTTGGTCGCCAATCAAGACCAGCCGGCGTTTTCCACGAGCCTCCCGGATCCCCTCGACGACGTCCCAGTCAACGACACCTCCTGGACAGGAACCCGAGACGAGTCCCTGGCCCAGATCGAACTCGGAGTTCTCACGGCCATCTTCACCTTCACCGTCATTGGAAACACGACCGTGCTCGCCGCCCTCGCCGCCCGGCGCTCGAAAATGAGCAGGATGTACTATTTCCTCCTCCACTTGTGCGTCTCAGACTTAATCACAGCGTTCTTCACCGTCCTTCCACAACTAGGCTGGGACGCCACGTACCGCTTCCGAGGCGGCAACCTAGCCTGCAAGACAGTTAAGTTTGGACAGCTTTTGGGACCGTACCTGTCCTCGTACGTGCTCGTTGTGACGGCCGCTGACCGCTACCAGGCCATCTGCTTCCCCCTCTCCAACTGTTCTTGGACGCCGACCAAGTCGAAGCTTCTCATATCCGCCGCGTGGGTGGCGTCCTTGTTGTGCTGCGTGCCTCAGGTCTTCATCTTCAGCTACCAGGAGATATCTCCCCGAGTGTTCGACTGCTGGGGGACCTACGTCGAACCATGGGGACTTCGCGCCTACGTAACGTGGTACGGTGTGTCCGTCTTCTTCGTGCCGTTGGCTGTCCTCAGCTTCACGTACGTCTGCATCTGTCGTTCAATATGGCGGAACCTGTACCTCAAGAGGAAGAGCTCAGACGCTGAGTCTTGGAAGGGTAGTCGGGCGTATCGATTCCAGGGTACCGCACAGAACGGCACCAGGCAGGACTCCAGCTTCGTGGGACCTCGGAGTCATTCGGTGAGAGGACTGTCCAGGGCAAAGATTAAGACGGTCAAGATCACGGTGGTGGTGATCGCCCTGTACGTTGTCTGCTCGTCGCCCTTCATCTGCGTCCAGATGTGGATGTACTGGAGTCCTGACGCGGACATGGCTGACACGTGGACAAGTGAGTCACCCCTTTTCAAACGACCATGATTGTTGTTCACATCGTGCATCTATTTTCCGCAATGAACATCTTTGTTATACATGCCTTGCATTGACGTCACACCAGCTGCCTCTGACGTGACCTTGCTGCTAAGGGCGTACCTTCTGCAACATACATTTTGGCGCCACCGAATTTTTTTTTTTCGGCAGGAACAAATGGAAATGACAACCAGCATGCAATGATTAAGTCACGTGCAAGGCATGTATATGCTGACAACTCCTTTCATTGAGAGATATCGGGTCACTCTTTTTGGCGATGCTTATCAAACTTGACTGCAATTATTTGAATACTAGACAAAGAATAGGGGTTACAAAGTTTAATATAATTACCAGCTCGATTTTGAACGTTTTGGTCGTTTAGATTTGTGCCTTTATATAGTGTCGGAATTCATAAGATAAAGAAGAAATCGAAAACTACGAATAAGAAAACAATTTATTAGTGAAGCAAAATTGCATTTTTACGGGCAACCAGATGGCTCATTTTAGAAATAGGCTAATATGGGTCATAAAAAATAAGCAAAGTAGATATTATATATAAAAAGAATATACAACTTAAAAGCAACATAATCTGTCTGCTCCCCACAACTCTACCCCAATTGCAGTATAATCCTTAATTACATAAGGACCGAAAAAAAAAAACAAGAAGCGGATAGATGTAATTTAGTATGCATACGCATATGTTTGTTGCATAATCACTAAAAACTTATCTTATTATCACACCACAACCGATAGTACTGAGGCCTTAGATGATAAGAGTGACAAAAAACGAACCGCGAAACTAAAAGCGCGGATATTATAAGTGCCCCACGCTTGCTAAGCTTTCACTGACTACAGAGCTAACACCCATTTCCGTTACTTCGTAATAGCCACGCATTAGTAAGATGTTAGTAATCCTACATAACGACAAGTTAACACCTCGCAAATAATTCGTACATAACCTATAGGATGCAGATATCAACTTTCTAGTCGTTCGAGCTCCACGCGTTTTATTTAGTTAACGCGATAACTGGTGAACTGCGCAATGCTGGAGTATAACCACTATACTAAGTTGCCTGAGGGAGACATCGAAGGACTCGGTCCATTACAACCTATAGAAGGCAAGGCCTCGACATGACGTCATCGTTTGTGAATCTCCGACCTGCCCCAAGAGGCAAACAAGGAGTACTGTATGCTGAAGCTCACCGCGAGAGACCGCAAAGCGACCGACGCGTCCCTATGCACGCAGCCCAAGTTAGTCTCTTCTTGCACAAGGGCTGCAATGCTGTCAGAACGCCTAACTCCCATTGGCTGATTGAAAAAAAAACAACAAAAAAACATAGTGGGTAGACATCGAGGCATCTAAAATTGAGGTCTGCCCACTATCTTTTTAATCAATGCCAATCGGAGCTCGGCGTCGTTCTGACGTCCCCGCAACGGATTCAAGAAGCAGACGAACTTGCGCTCCGAATTGACGTCGTCTCGTGCTTGCGTCGTGCTTGTTGTGAGACGCTGCATGATGCCGCTTTCCGCGATGCTGACGCAAGGTGGGCGGCCCTGCGTGAATCCAGGTGTGATGACGTCTGTGGGGGCAGAGGCGCAAGCCTCATCTTCTGCGTGTTGCTCAGTCTAGCCGGTCATATTTGTGATCCTAATTTTGCTGGGGCAGAAAGTTTCTTCGAGTGTCCATTTGTCCGTGCATGATGCTTCGCAAAACTCTTTACCCCGTCGCTGCCGCGAAGCAAATCGATCGACTCATCCTAACGAAGAGCGTTGATTCGCTCTGAGCAGACGATCCGGAGGCATACTTAACGACTTACCGCCTGCATGAAAAACAGAAAAAAAAAACCACGCGGGTATCCTAGAGGTCATTATTTTTTGTATGTCTCGCGAAGCTCGAACGACTAAGCGAAGGAGCATGATACAGAAATACTCATAACAAGGTCCGAACTAATGGCGAGCCTAGTGAGTTCCGATGTATATTCTTTTATTTATTTATATACACTTAAACTCTTTCATGCCCAAACTGCTTTCTAAAAAGAAAGTTTTGGGTTGATAAAAAAAAAAAACCGATTTGCTAGCACAATAAACATATATTTGGACTCGTTATGCCACTGTGTAACGTTGCTCTTGAACACCGTTGGACGTTCATTAACCCTGCTCATTGTAAATCCTATGAAGGAGATTCTTGTTGCAATATAAAAATCCGTTAGAGGAAAGGTTATTTTCTTTCCCAGATAGTCTGATTCGGTCTGGTACCAGTCATCTATAGGCAGTATAAAAACAAACCGAAAAACAAGTAAAGAAAACAATTTTTAAAGTATTCATTCCGTATCACTTAGTAATGTAATTATTCATGAAAAAATAATGTAATTATTCATTAATAATTCCGTATCAATTAGTAATGTAATTATTCACTAATTGAAAGCAACCAATTGCCACGACAGGCGACGGCTCACAATGAATGCAAACGACGCAAGTGATGCAGAAACGTAAAAAGCTACGAAAAAAATATGTATAAGTATGGTAATTACCCTTCATTTGCGCAGTTTTGTTTTCTAAATTCACTACTAACGTATAAAAAGTAGCAACTGCGTTAAATGTGCACACTGTATATATCAATAAAACAGCAGGCTTTGAAGTAACTCTGAACCATAATGCTCTGAGCCAGTAATGACGCGAACGACCAATGTTGCTCCAGAGCAAGGACAGTATACGTTCCACGTGTGTTAGTAAAACATTCAATGTTAGTATATACGCTGATGTCCATCTGTCTTAATAATTCGAGATCACTTTAATATATCTTTTATTTCTTTAAATTTTGAACGAACATTGCAGGGCGTGATGTTCAGAACCGTATCCAGCTTGGAGGCGCATTCAAATACACAAGCCAAAAACTTGCTGTAGGATAAGCACAAGGCGCACACAGCCATGTATGTTGCTAGAGGTGCAACATAATACGTTGCATTAAGACTCGGGTTTGGGCTAGTTGGTCCATTACTGAATCAAAGGTTAAAAAGCGCGAACAAACGGGGACAATAAAAAAACACGGACGACAGGGCAGGCGCTTCACGGCGGACAGGGAAGCGCCTGTCCTGTCGTTCGTGTTTCTTCATTGTCCCCGTTTGTTCACGCTTTTGAACCTTTTATTCTTAATACGTTGTTTGAGAGCTACACTTTGCGTTTGTGGCTGCTGGCAACACTTGTATGAAGAAAAACAAAACAAATATGCTTTGGGATCTTGCTCGTCAGCAACTGTGGCCGTGAAAGGGTTAATGGTTCAAAGGCATAAGGGTGCACTACAGAAACAAAACATGGAACACTATGCGCAGCTTCAGAAACGGACGTGTGGCTTATCACGTTCGTGACAAGAGCAATGTTTTTTGCCGTTCTTATCGGCTAAGACTGCTATCTGATTGTGTAAGAGGCGTTGTTTGAGCATTCTCAAGTTTCTTACCTTGTCGGTGACTAGAGCTTGAACGTATTAACAAACAATGAGAATCATTTAGCCGCGTAACCTACTTTATCTAGGCGAAAAGGGGTAGAATTGGCGATGGAATCAAACTGATTCGGGGAGGTGAAAAATGCTATGGAATTTTCGGGGGAACACTTCAAGCTGTGACTGAGGTCGGTGCATGCATGAAAAGCATCTCCACAAATTAGGTTGCACAGCGCGATCAGAATAGGAAACATTGTGATACAATTTTTTATATCGCAATGGAGATTGTAGGAATACCGAGCGTAGATTTGAGCGCTGGCATCGTGAATCTCTACGAGTATATGACAGGGCGATAAAACGGACTGGATTCTTTTTTACTGGTTCTGCGCGACGGGTTCCAAATGCTGGATGTAAAACTCAAGTTGGGAACGTGCGTGTGTTTCGTAAGCGAGCTTTTGTATGCATGAGGTGGCTGAATTTACATTTTGTCATGGGCAGGTTTTTTTCTTTTTTCATAGGATTGTGCTTCCTTGAGGACGACTCGTTTCACCGAAAAGTTTTGAAAGCAAAATGAGTTTCATTCACCAAAATTCATAAAAAAAAAAAAAAAAATTCCCAGATTTTAGCGACAAATTTCAGTGACACTTTCGAGCGGTAAACAAAGTTTAAACACCGTGTTTTAGCGACAACTTCTGCGACACGTGACTCGGGGGTACGCGGTTTATACACCGCGTTCAACCAGAGTGACGTAACTGCGCATGTAACTGAGAAGACTGCGTAAGAGATGAGAAGTACCAAAAACTTCAATTTGTTTATGTAAAAATTAGCACAAGCAAGCAAAAAGGGATTTCTGTTTTTCGTTTTAGAAGTGACATAAACCAACGGCCACAGTTATTAAACCAAAATCTGAAAATCGTTGCACTGTATCATTTTAATAAAAACAAAATTAATTTTAGCCGAAGTGAAGTTTACATTTCTGTAGCTGAAACGGTCCTCTCGTAGTGTCCATTATTGGATTAGAACATAGCCTCCTTTATACTCACAAAGCCGGGCAGTTCGATAACGGAGCCATAGAGTGCCCGGTCGCAGATTTGGAGCGCGAGGATCTGGTAGCACAGAGCATTTCTCGGGGAGCCTGTAGTCAGCGCACAGCTTTTGCAGCGGCGAAGACCCGAAACATGGTTTTCAAACGCGACGAGAAAAGAAGTGGTAGCCCGAGGAACGCGAGAAGCACGAGCGGACATTCCATCGCTCAGGACAAGTCTGTTTCGGCGTCTCGACGCAGCGGGACGCTCGTTACATGTTTCTTGTCTGCCGCTCTACTTTTTCACTTTCGGCGGCATCGTCTCGTGATGGTCTGCCAGGCTTTGTCAGTGCAGAGGAGGCTATGATTAGAATCACCGCATTACAGACTAGTCGTCTTCTATGTCAGCCACTTTTGGCAGACTGTCCTTCTGTCCGGGACTTGGTTCGAGGATTTGTTGGTAGGAAGGAGAGGGAAACCAATTGTAAAGGTTACGAGCCATTTTATTTCTATAAAAAGTGATCAGATCACTCTTGCGATTACTACCTCATAAAGGTAATAAAACAAATATAATAAAACTACAAACGATATAGAATACGAGTAATTTGATTAATTGAAATAAGTACCGTACATGTCTGGTGTAGCCGTACCATGGATACCAATATAGGTTTTTTCGTATGGAGACGTCACCAAGCGGAGAAAGCTCAAAGTGCGATTGGCGACCGGAAAGGGAGTTCCGCTACCTCTCCTGCCTTTTTCCGCGACTCATCAAGTTGTGGATGAGACGGCAGAGGTAGCGCAACTCCCCTTCCGGATGCCAACCGTAGCTCAAGATTTCGCCGTTGCGTAAAAAAAAACAAAAAAAAAACCTGCGCATGCGCAGCAATTTTTTTTTTTAAATCTTGTTTATAAACGTTGGCAGCCACAGCCCTTTTCCCCCCATCGCGCTTGCCCACTGCACCCGACCGACACCTCCTACACTCATATTCGCCTCAAGCACCGTAGTAAATAAACTCTGTATCCTCGCGGAACCTTACTTAATATGTTGATTCTGTAGTTGTATCTTAAATTAGCTTTATGTTCTTTTATCAAGGCGCACACATTTCAAAGGCCAAAATCATCGTTTCTTCCTTCAGCAACCAAATCTTGGGAGAACTACTTCGAGCAGCGCACGAATAATGCGCGAAACGTCGTTTTTTTTTTGTCTTGATGTGGGAGCGAGTACAGATAGCAAGGCGGCAGAGCTGGATTTTTCTACGTCCCGTACCAAGGCCGGAATATATGGGGAACGCAAGTTGGTCTACTTCTTGCGCAGGGCTTGCTGCGACGTCAGGAGACCAAGCTTTGATTGGAAGGATAGTGGGTAGACCTCAGTACAAGCTGCCTGGAGGTCTACCCACTATCCTTCCAATCGGAGCCAATCAGAGCTCGCCGTTCTGACGTCACCGCAACCCCCCGAGCAAGAAGCAGACGAACTTGCGTTCCTCATATATTTCATAATTGTTGGCGCGTTCGTCATTCTTTCACAGCGGGCTTTAAGCAATTCCGACATTGTTGCGACCATTTCTCTCTCAGAGATGGTGCTTCGACGTCATCTCGCATATTCTGCGAAACCTTCAGTATAGCTACGCGCAGGACGCAATAGTTCTAGGAATACCCGATAGATGACGCCAGTGTTCCTGTGTGTTCTTTCGTCGTAAGGGGTTACGACTCACAAACTAGTACAACGTACTCGCGGTCACACTCTAACGCGAATCTTAAAGGCTAAACCAAGGAGGTAGCCCTTAAAGAAACGCTCAAGTGGATTCTGAGATCGTCTATTTTTCGTGATGACTTTAAGGGTCACTGAAGTGGATTCTGCGATCGTCTGTTCTTGGTCTTAACTAATCCCACGGCACTAAGCATAAAAAAAATACAATCACGCGACGTCAATTTTTTATTAAAAACGCGATGAAAAGTCAGGACATACCCGTTTCTGAGCGTCTTTTTCCGCTGAGGAAAGGCGGTGCATACACAAGCAGCGGTGTCAGCGCGGTGACGATGGGCGCACGTTGACCAATCGCAAGCCGCCTCTCAATCGCAAGCCGTCTCTGCGAAAGAGGCGGCTTGCGATTGGCCGACGAGCACCCATCGTCACCGCGATGATACCGCTTTCCTGAGCGGGAAAATACGTTCAGAAAGAGGTATGTCCCGACCTTTCACCGTGTTTTTAACAGAAAAATCCGCGTGGCGTGATTGCAATTTTGTTTTAATTTTTAGGATGCTTAGGGCTTGTGGAATCAGTTATGACGAAGAACAAGTGAAAAAAAAAAAACGAAAATTGCATTCATGGGCGGCCGATTTCCTCATTAAAAATCCAAAGAAAGATCGTGACACGCCCGTCTTGCCGCGCCTTGGAGCAGACAGCAGGGTGCGCTGTCGGACGGTGTTTCCAAATAAGAATTGCTGTGTTACGTACGTCTCCTACACCCAGAGATTTGATGTTTTTTGTCAAAGTATAATGCACAACGCGTCTAAAAAAAGTAACGTTCGCAATATCCACGCAAATAACCATTTTCATTGGTCAAACTTTATGGAGGTGGTGTACCCCCCTCCCCCCCCCCCCCCCCCCCCCCCCCCGCAAATAAAACATAAAAAATAGTGCCCGTGTATTTATATTGCTGTGAGTTTAGTAGACTGTCTTGCCATCTCAAACTGGTAATTTTCATCGACTAAAGTTCAACACACAATATACCATCAATACAAGCTTCTACAAAAAGCACGTGAGTGCCCTTTCAAGACTGGTAGCCTTTATGGCTACCCAAGCAGTTTAGACGAAAAAGAAAAGTAATGTATTACTTTGTAAAAGTTCAATACTAAAAATATCGTTACATAAAAAAAAAAAAAATGTTGGTGTTTTGTTTGAGGTGAAAAATCGGGGTTGCGGAAGCATTAACAGGGAGACATTGTTGGAATTGAATTTGTAAGATAAAGTATTCGCTAAAAAAATAAAAAGGCATATAAAAAAATATTTCGATAAATCGCGGCCAATAATTCAACGAAACAATCGTTCTCAACTTAGCGGGAATTCGATTAGAGTACAATGGAATCCTATCAAAGGAGTCTTGCTCAATTAAAACCTATCACTTAGAACATCGTGGGGTTTTCACGCTATTCAGACCTCTGACAAAGCATGATACATACCAGAAGTGCATGAATAGGTTCAGGCACGGAAACTAAGGGGCAGCTTTTTGAGACATCCGGCTTGCTTTCTTCCATGGGAAACGCCATTTATTCTGAGGAGTTTCATTAGAAAACTGAGGGCGTCGTGTTAATTAATGTGCGGCAACGGTGCGCGATTATTTTAATAAATAAAATATTAATCAAGCTCATAATTTGGACCTCGCATTGTTGTCGCTCTGAAATACCGTGAATCGGAAAAAAAAAAGCCTGGAGATAGCATGTATATTTTTTTGTGCGTAGCCGCCACCCCTTTGCTTGTCAGACAATGGAATCAGAATTTTTCTGTTGGAATTTTTCGCTCGGTGTTCTTTTAATCTTTGTGTTTTCTTAATTTCAAATACTGCAGGCAGCAGCGTTACCCAGGCAGGAGGGAGTTATATCAGGTGTGACAAGACAAAGTGTTCAAATGTATTCCCATCTATGCTTTCAACAAGTAATGTCGGCAAGCAATTCCACTGTTCATTTGTTTTGGGATAGATAGAGCGATGTTTAAAATAGTTTAATTCTGGCAAACTACGGTTGATTTAGTTAAAAGTGATTTATTCTTTTTTACCTGTGAGGAGCAGGAAAGAAATATGTTGCGCTTGATAAGTCAGACTTTATGGTCAAGAGTAGGTGCCTCTTCGGTGTGGCTTGGGGTTTTCACCTCCGGATCTGCTTCCATGTTTTATTTGTGTGGGTGTGTATTTCTCAATTGCTAAGCTTGATCATTTTTTTTTTCATTAAACGTGCAAACTTTTTTATATTGATGTTTTTTTTTTGTCTCGGGTATCCATCACAAACCTGTACTAGGTTGTCTGCCTTATTACTTTATTTCCAACATGAACGTGCGCTTGTTTCAACATGCGTTGCATTTAGAGGATCACGTCTTAGCGCTTTCGTGTCCACGACTGGAATGTAGCATAGATGACATGACGGTGTTCGCGTGATGGTTGTAATCAGTAGTGTGACGGTCGGTATGTGACACCATGACGTCACGCGGCATTGACGGCATAGTGTCACGTGACGTGAACTGGCGTCACATCACGTGACGTAAAGTCACGCCCCACTATGACGTGATATCGTGATCACGTTACCTTACCCTTGAAGAACGGATCAAGGGGCAAGAAGTATAGCAAGAATAAGCCACTCCCTGCATTAATTTATTAATTTAAGATACCTGCATCGCCGTTAGGCATCACTGGAGGGGGTGCGTTTGAACAAAAGAAAAAAGTTAATTAACAAAAATTAAATACAACAAGAATAATAACTTTAAAACTGTCAGGGACCACACTGTCGAACCGGAACCGAACCGTCATTTGTAGCCGAATCGGAACCAAAACGGAACCGAACTGGAACGTCATGCAAAGTGCCACGGTGCAACCTGCTTTTTAGGCCTAATCATATTTCCAGCCTTATCAGATTGCAGCGATCAGCTCTCCCGAGTGATTTACGGGTAAACAAAATATCCAGATTTCTTAGGACGTAGAATTTGCTGCGCAACTCAAATCTCGAAAAGGGCTTTCCTAATTGCATGCTTGACCCCTAAACGAGTTTGTTTGGCTGCTGTTTACGGCTGGAGTTCAGTAGAAAGGTTAAAAGTATGTACTCTAGAAATATCTGGAGCGTTCACTACTTGCCCATAAGTGTAGTCAAGCTGTTTGTAACAACTTTTTGTCTTGACTTTCCTGAAGGAGTTTCTGGAAAATCAAGCTTGATTGATGGATTGATCGATTGATTGATTGATCTATGGAGGGAGTTTGGCGGATGACGTGGTTGAAAATATGTTTAGGCCTATATAGTCATTGACATACTGTAGAACTGAAATTTTTATTGGTAAGATTTGGGTTCGGGTTCCTGCGGCTTTATGTTCAGTTCCGCTTCTGCTCCAGAGAGCAAACATAACTGTTCAAACCGCATTGAACCGGTATGGTTTAATTTTCCGCATTTTTTTTTATCGCCGTGTCTATGTAACCGAATGTTTATCAATGTCACATGTTTTTTTTTTTTTTGTAATCGAAAAGCTGTGACGAAGTTAGTCTCCTAATTCTTTTTTAAATACTATTAGCCTCTCATGGTTCTATGATAGGAGAACACTATCAGTCTATCTTTTATAGAAACACTCAGTGGCAATCACAAATGCTCGTTTCCCTAACGAACATTGTTTAATTAAAAGAATAAGCTCTAAAAACAATAAGGTGAATATAGCTTACTTTTCTAGACTTCTAAATGACAGACGGACGCCTAGAATACCATAAAATACGAACATACTATGGTGAACAAAAACTCGACTATCAAATATCTTCTCTTTCTAATATGCGGGAAAGAAAAGTCATCTACTGGGTGACCCAAGGATCGGACAGGCACTTTAAATCGACCGCAAAATTCGGTTTCTTAAACTATCGCGCTACGAGTTTGTGCAGCGTTGCCCACACATGGTGCATTTTTTTTTTTTGTAAAATTTGCAAAGAGCAAACTTACCTGAGGAAAAGGTAAAGAAAAACAAAGGCTTAGCTCCCATGGAAACGCAGCGAAGCCACCGGTCTTCAAACAATACGGCGTCGCTTCGCACGGGAGCCAAGAGATGGCGCAAGCGGTCGCGATGCCAACTGCCGCCAACGAACGAGCATGCGGCGCCGAGAGCCGGCGTCATTAGCAGACGATCGTTTCGACTCAAAAGCGGAGCGCGTTCGGCAGGCGGCGACAGTCACAGAAACCAAAACAGGCGCGGTAACACCAAGAAACTGCGAAGCAGACGACATAAGTACCCCCCCCCCCCCCACCCAAAAAAAAAAACAAAAACAAAAACAAAAAACAGTCAAAATACCCCGACAAACCATGTTTTTGATCGATTATGAGTCCATTCAAGATATTTTATTTGTAAGAATGATAAAATAATGCATTGGCAACTGATATCAGAAAAGCTCGCGCCGCTTTTGTGTCGAAAATATCGTCTGCTAAAGACGCCGGCTCCCGGCGCCATATGCTTGTTTGTTGACGGCCGTTGGCATCGCGACCGCTCGCGCCATCTTTTGTCTCCCGTGCGAAGCGGCGCCGTATTGTTTGAAGACCGGTGGCTTTGCTGCGTTTCCATAGGAGCTAAGCCTTTTTTTCTTTACTTTTTCCTCAAATAAAATTGCTCTTTGCAAATTTTACAAAAAAAAAAAAGCACCATATGTAGGCATCGCTGCACAAAATTGTAGCGCGATAGGTTAAGAAACCGAATTTTGCGGTCGATTTAAAGAGCCTGGCCGCTCCTTGGGTCACCCAGTATATTAGTAATTTTCTCTCATACGAAACTGACGCTAAAAAGTTCTATACTGATAGCAACATCATTTTTAATTGCTAGTGTTTGATAATATTTCTAATACATATTTACATATTTACAAGGGGTCAACGTTTTCATTTTTATGTTCCGTTAAATGCTAGATATGTTATCACTTTGATTTTTGTTGTGAGTATTTGTGCTTCGGTTTTATAATAAGTGTTACGCTCATGTCACCCAATACTCCAGATTTCTTAGAGTGTCTACTTTGATTTTTCCGTGAAAGCTAGCCATCACCAATAAAACGAACCGGGGCTGCGAAAGTATGTTTCCGCGTGTGATCTACGCCCGACGGAACGCCATTAGCAGATGGCACTCGGAGGAAAGTGGCCCGCGACACTGACAAACGACAAAGGCTAAAAAAACAAAAAACAACAACGACAACAACCCTGCTTTGCTTTGTTTCCTCGAAACTCCCGGGAATACCAATTAGCTGCGAGCGAAAAAAGGCGCTGGACAACACTGACCTTAGATTTATTCCCGACTTGGAGCAGTCCAGCGAAAAGAACCGGTTCAGGTCTCCTTCCTACGTCTTCTAGTCCGTTTCATCTTGTGATGGACCGCAGTGGACAGTAGGAGCCATCCAATACTTGGTTTTACCATACGTTCGAGCACAGTGGACGGCTATACTTCATTTACCTCTTAGTCGGACCGCAGCCTGACGCTGCGATTCGACGCAACCAATTAGACAATGGCAAAAGTGCATCGTCACGGCGCACTTCGGCTTTGAGCGTTTTCTACGTCAGACTGACAGACGGCAAGCACGCACACTGAATGTGCGCCGCAGCGTCCTGCGCGGTCCATGGTAAGGGGCAAAGACGTGTCGTAGAGAAGACGGATGGCCGATGCATCGATTTTCATGCTGCTGTGTGTCCCATGTCGTGCGAATTTACGGTGTATGGCCCGGGGGGCGGGGCAGTCATCTGTCTTCTCCCTTGTCCACGCGTCTGCCACCTTTTGAACAAGTCGAATGGGTGGTGGTCGTACGTTATCTTTATGAAGCACGGCCTTCCGAAGTGGGTGAAGTATACGTCGTATTTCATACAAGTCTGAGCTTCTGACGTAGAGGTTGCCATGGGAATTGCGCCAGTCGAAGCTGACCAGAATTAAAACCAGATGCGAAAAAAAGAATTTTTTTTCGGTCTTCTAGAGGGGAAATGTCTAACGCGAATTCACGACTTTACGACTATAATATATATTGATTGAATCCCCTTATTTTGAGGAATGGCTCGATGGCCTAGGTATAAAAAAGGGGTAGTGGAAAATTACACTCGGCGGTCGACGCCGGTTGCGCGTGCAACCACCCACAACGCCGGAAGCGTGCACTTGGCACGGGAAGCGTCCTAGGCTGATATCCACTCTTCCAGACCGTGAATGTATGGGGTGACATATTGGGCGCGGACTTGCTGCAGGCCGCTGCACTCCCATAGTAGGTGGTAGATCGTCGGCCTGGCGCCTGCGTTGCACGTGGAGCAGGACACCGGTGGTGTGAGTGAAGATAAGTCCTGATCCTTTTCGTCGTCATTGTGGTCTTGGTCGGGTGGTCGGCCCCTCTTGATGGTGTTGGTCCTCCATTTGGCGAGGATGTTCTCGGTATAGGTCGCTCCGGCGCGAGCCTCGTGAATGAGGACCTGCGCGCATCGGGGAAGACCTTGAGGTAGGGGTACCGGGTTGACAGGGGTGTGTTCGACCAGTCGACGCCGGGCCGCCTGGCGGGCCGCAGCCTTCTGCTCGATAAAGTCGGGGTCCGATGCTGCGAAGGGCTAGGATGTCCGAATGTGAGCGAATGGCTTCTTGCTCACTCACACATGCGTGCGCGGCCTCGTTGCTGCGGCCGCTTGCATGTCCCGGTACCCAGTCGATTCGTACCTCAGTTTTCTTGGAGGTGAAGAGTTTGGCTCAGAGGCTCTTGATCGACAGAGCGTTCCTGTTCGGGGTGTCTTTCCTAGCCTTGTGAGTGCTTCTCGACAAGGGCAAAATATAATATAATCTAATAAACCTCCGGCAGCATGTTTGTTTACATAGGAACCCTCCGCCAAGCTTATTTGCTGACGTTAGTCGAACTGTAGCAAGCATGGACATAAAAAAGTGTCACTTGCGGAGCGAAGTTTGATTGCCGGGCACTCTCCTCTATAGTTTTACGCTCTGCCATGGCTGACGCTCTCTTCGGTGATTTGGCTCCCTCCCAAGGTTTTACGTCATAGCGCGCCGAACCAAGGGCGTGTCACCGCGCGGGGGGAGGGCGGGGAGTTGAGTGTATACCCTACGTTTGTGTACTAGAAAATTCTGAAAGAGGGGGTTGTCGGACTCAACCTGGAGGTGTATTAAGGGGGGAGGGAGAGTGTATAAATCACTTTTACGAAAGTTGGGCAATGTAAGTTTAATAAAGACAACCGAGTTTATAAACAGCAAAGGAAAAATAAACTCTGGGAAGAAGGTGCAGATAACCAAGCAGAGGTTATCTTGCCGGTAGTATTAAGGGAGAAAGAAAACAACACTAAACATTTTTTAAATGCGTGATTGTCAATTCGTACTGCGGAAGGTTGTAAAAAGACTGTTCCGTCACAAGTATCACACTTTTTTTTATGAAGTATTACTATTAGAAGGCTCAACCTTAATGCTTTGTATATTAGGTGGAGGTGACCGTTGGGATTAAAAACACTAGTAAGGTGGGGCAACGTGCCGCCCGATTAAAGGGGTTTTCTACCATGCATCCATCGAGGTCCCGAATAGACACACCTGTGCTTGTTTTACGCTCCGGTACACGCTGTATGAGGACGTCGAAGTAAAGATGTTTGTTTTTGACCGTATTTAAATTTGTGAAACCCGGCGGCGAGAACACAAAGCTGTAAAATCAGACCTACAAAGCTTTACCTGGAGTCGACCATAAACCGCTTTAGCACCCGAGTGTGACAGATGTTATCAAGCGCTTTTTCAGCTAGGAAACTGGAAATTTACCGTAAGAACGTGCACACATGTCCTCGAGAGTTGCTGCGATTTCGCTCGCTTGGAATGCTTAATGCTAGTTCTGGAAGCAAAGCGCACCATACTATATAAACTGCAAGGAATTTGGAGCGCCTACATCCCCCAAAAAACATTGAAGAGGCGAGGCTTAAAATATGTATAGACCTTAAAAAAAAGTCTGCGTTGTGACGCTATAGTAAAACGCTATGCTCTGTGTCGAACCTAAAGACCCCCGAATAAGAAAGATAAAGACAACTTTTCTCTCCTCCTTTGGCGAGCACTCTCTTTAATTTTTCATTTTTTGGCCCTCTCTCACTTGCTTCTATTTTGATTGTCCCAAGATAGCAGACGGAATTCACCTATACTTTCTCTCAACCTAAGACAGAGCACAGTAAGATGCCCAAAGATACACAAAACACATACACACGTAGACAAAAAACGCATTATTGTCACGGAACAAGTTTTTTTTTTTTTTTTGCGTGTAATAGACGCCAAGAACACACTATCGACAAGCACTTTATTTATTAACCAGCCCGCGTTTGGCCACACCCGGGTGTGGGCATTGCGCGTGCGCAGAAATCGAATTCGCCTGAGGCGAAGCATCTGCGCATGCGCAGAACCGACAGCAGCGCCAGCGTTGTGGTGGGACATTAGAGAGTCTGCGAGCCCCGTTTCTATGCCTCGAGCGCTGCATGCGCTAACATTTAGTCTGGTATCGTCGACTAATTTCCGTATGAAATGGAGCTGTGCTCATATAACGTGTTCAGACATCTTGCATTATGCCGTTTTCGTTTGAACTGAGTATTGCTTCGTCTAAATGTTTGATTATCAGCCCTTTCTCATATAAATCAACCGGCACGACAATACAACTACTTGATTTTGATGATTATTATGTGCCCCAAAACACCACAAAGGTTTTGAGATTGGAGCGCAACAAAAATCACTTCCACATAAAAAAAAGAAAAAAAAAACAAATTGCAGACATGAAACAAAAGTGCCCACAAGAGAGCCTAAGTCACAATAAATCATAATGCAGGTAGTGCATTCCGCTATTAAAGTGTGAAGTAAGGCATAGAAAAGCAATCGTGCTTAACATAACTACTAAAAAAAAAAAGTCTGCATTTGATGTAACGGTGATTCTTTAAATTGCTTGCCGGGATAGAACGTTTCGCAATGTCGCGTGAATTTAGCTGGGATACGTAGCTTTATGCTGTCCCAAAGATCCAGTGCATTATTATGATCTTGGATGAGTTTCTGCAAAAATACTACATTTCGGCAATTTGGACGGCCACCAAAGGTGCTGAGATTCAAAACCCCGTAAAAAATTCTATTCAAAGTTTGTCTCCTCTTAAAATGCCCGTCATAGACACGATCGAAATGCCATTTGTACCGCTTCAATACGCTTGCATTCCCTTTCTGATAAATTGTTCCGCACGGCAGAATCACATTCAAAACGGGGACTAACCAATATACAAAATAAACGCAATATAGCATCGGGCGCTCGAAAGTGCCGAGTCATACGTGAAATCATGTCAAGCAATTTTAAACTGATACTAAAAACGTAAGTGTCATGAGATTTGAACGTGAGTTGGCAATCGACTGACACACCAAGGTCCCTGATCCGATCAGCTCGAGTAATATGGAGCGCAAGTTCGTCTGCTTCTTGCACATGAGTTGGGATGATGTAAGAACCTTGAGCTCTGATTGGCTGATTGAAAAAAAAAATAGTAAGTAGACCTCAAGGCATCTATACTTTGTTTCAACTTAAGTCGAAACGCAGCCGACGCTACGAGCTGATGGAAGCAATCAAACAGCGTAAAGAGCGCACCATCATGGTGTTCGTCATGTTTCTGTACATGTTCCATCACCGCTGAACCGAGCGTAAACAGAAAAGGCCCAGTGACTTGCGCTTTTGGCGCTCCTTGATTGGTCCCCATTAGCTCGTAGTGTCGGCTGCGTCTGGACGTAAGCTGAAACTAAGTATAGCGTTGAGGTCTACCCACTATCATTTCAACCAAATCCAGTAAGAGTTCGACATCGTTCTGACGTCAACTCAACACGTGCGCAAGAAGCAGACGACTTGCTCCCCGCAGAGTATTGTTTTTCAAATTGTACTTCAAATGCAAGGGATCTATAAGCCTTGAAAGCGAGATAACGTTAGCGTTGTTTACGCTCAAAGGCAATCGGTTCAACGAGCATCACTTTGAATTACTCAAAATGTCAAACTGCAGCGCTTTGCAGTCTGTTTCGGAACAAACACGCGAGAATAAATTTCATGTCATCGCCAAATAGGAGCACCCTAGCAAATGTTATACAATTTGAAACATCGTTTATAAATATTTATAAATCCGAGGGACTTCAAGCGCGATCTTTTTGCTCAAGGAGGCACCTTGGGTGCACGGTCCTATTACTCAGTAGGAGCAACCTTTAAGGATAAAGGTCTATGCGCTCGGACTTCTAGCTTTGAGACAATACCTTTAAAATACAAGTATTTTCTTATAATGATGTTATCAAAATCATTAGGAAAGCAGAAACTGCCGTATGAAGAGATATTTCGTTTCTTGCCTGTTGAGCTATAGTGAATTGTGCGACAAGGCAAGGATGGTGATGTCGCTCTCCCATCGAAAAGTGCCAGTACTGTGGTGTGGTGGTATTTTTTAAAACCTTCTTATGTCATCAGGTTCGCAAATAAAAGCTAAAGATGGTGAAACGGTGAGCTTACGGAAAGGAGAGAGCACAAGGTTCCTTCTCTAAAAGAATCTTTGGGGTGTCTCTGGGACAGACGGCTGCTTTGCAATGTGAAACACCACCGCTGTTTGTTTGTTTGTTTGATTTAAAAAAAAAAGAAAGCACATCGCTCGGAAGTTAGTGAGACTTTGGAATTACAAAAAGTCAGAAGAACGAATTACGAAAAACACGAACCATGAGCACAAGAACCACGTTTTGCGTTTCCTAACCTCTCAGTGACAGTAAAAGAAAGCTAACGAAAGACGCGACGTTGCTCTTGGCCATATAGACATTCCTCTCCCTTAAAGGCTCCCTGGACACGTATCTCTTTTTATTCTTATTTGTTACTTTTTCGATCTCGCGAACCGTGTTGATTGTCCCATACCAGCGGGCGGAATTCTTGAGGGATCATTTTTACTTTTTCGTATAGAGAAGTTTTTCGGCTGAACTACGCAAGCAATATTGTGGTGGGGTCGCGTAGGCTATCTTTCGTGTTCCTGCTTTTCTTTCTTGTCTTAACATTCTGAACATTTGGAACCTTGTCGTTAGCGAAAATTTCCCGTTGGTGTCCTCTGCTTATTTTTAAATTTTATATCCCGGGTAATTATAATGTGCCCTCGAGATTTCCAGCCACGTTAATAAGCTACTTTGCTCGGAGCGACGTAATTTTCCAGATAGATGAAGGTATGCCTTGGTCGCAAATTGTTTTCGATTTTTTTTTCTCATTTTTGCGGAGTGCTTTGCGTGAGGTTTTGCAAATAATAAAATAAAAAGACAAACCAAAAAAGTTACTTACGTATGAACTGGGCGTAATTTTGAAAAAATAAAGAAACGGCGCTGAAGTCGGCCGACAAGAACAATAAAAAACGCAACACTAGCAAGGTTCACTGATTGCAAAGGGGATCAGTGGCCGAGCGGGCTAGCGCGCACTAGAGTAACTGCTTAGGCTTTGCTTGCAGAGCCAGAGTATCTCGTTCCTTTTCCTTCCGCCGCCAACCCCGTATTGGCGGAGAAGCGGTCACGTGCGCCGAACTAGATCTGCCCTTCGTGCGGGAAAGCGACCTTGCAGGCGCCGAGTTTCGGCCGGATCATGTTTCTCGCTTTGCGTTTGCGAAAGATACATCCTACACTAAAATAGAACAAACTGGAAGGTTCCTTGACCATTCAAAATTATGTTTAGCCACTGGATACAGTATAATCGCGCTGTTTTATGACGTTAGCAATGTTTTAAAACATGTTTTCAAAGTCTGGGAAGAAGACGACACGGAGGACGATCGCGTAGCTCGCGCATCCGGGGCTCTTGTAGAAGCGACGGTCGCTTCCCGCAGTGCGGCCTTGGAACCAACATGGACGCCCTGGAAGCACCATTGCGGTACTCTGCTCCTCAAGAGGAGTATTCGCGACTCCAGCAAAACGGACGCCACCAAGCGGGAAAACCGGGAACCAGCCGGACCAGGTCGCTCCGCGCCCCTCCGCGTCTCTGGTGGCTTTCGCGGCGGACACGTGTTGTCGGCGCGGTGGCGAACAATGTAATTTGACGAAGGTCCCAAAATTTCTTAAGTTTGCCTGTGGTGAAGCCTCAGTAGATTGTTTCCTTCCATCACGTGTTTCGAAGCCCGTTCACTCCACAACACACGGTCGCGTGCTTTCGATTTCTTGGATGGGGAGGAATCACGGAAAAAACGTTTTGATTTGTTGTCTGTCTCGAATCACATTCAAAGTGATGACTACTTGGTAACTGATAAATGGTTTCTTTATAAGGATGTAGAACAGTGGACTAAGGACGACAGGCGAGGTGTTTCACTGGAGGGAACACCAATGTTGCAGTCAAGTGAATGGGAAGGTTCGATAGCTGCTTTTCTAGAGTTTGGTTGTGCCCGATTAGCTTCAAGTTTCAGCCGCCCACGCCGGTCGGTGCGTTGGCTATTCATATTGACTGCTTTTCGCCAAAAAAGTCTCTGGATCACACGGAAGGAGTTGGGCTGATTTCGCAATTACTTGATTCAGGAAAACCTGCCCGCTGCATATGATTAATGAGGGAAATTATCTGCTTTCAAAAGGTGGGGGATACGTCTCGCAAAGTTAGAAGCTGTCACGACATTATTATATCCCCGTCGAAGCTAGCAGCAATATACGTCTACATTGCTCAGGTTGACCGGCCACAAAAAAATACTCATTTTATCCGTTCAGGATTTGAAGTCAAGTTCAATGCAGAAAGGTTCTGCGTGAATCTTCGATGAAGACTCTCTTCAGTTTGTCCACATTCGTCTCCGTGCTACCGGTTAGAACCATTTGGCTAAGTTTAAGAAGTAGCTCTCTGTCTGTCAAATATACTTTTATTCAGCAGTTAACCTAATAGCTAGTCAACTAAGCTCATATTTCAACAAGAATATACTAATATCGCTTTAGTGGGACATAGTGCGTAATATAATACACAACCCGCTCGTCAAAATGACTTCTCGATTGCTACTAAAACCTGAATTGAAATACGAGAATCAGCTGCTTAGTGGGGCACCAGCGGGTTAACATGCTCCTTGGACCAAGAAGCGCTTGCTTAATTTTCGTAATTTTCCTGCAGCCTGTGTTGTTGACCGAGCAGACGATTAAAGCTGTTTCCACAAAAGCTCGATTTCGCGGACAGATAAGTCGCATGGTCGAGGCATGCGAGTTAGCTGAAAATTACTCTCGGTGGAACAATTCTGTAGTCCTCGCCACTTTCCTTAGATGATCAAAACTGATTAGAGTCTATTACCGTCTCTCCGGAGCCCATAGTTTCGGTTTTGAACGAAATCTCCCAGACGAAAGTTTGACATGAAAAGAACAAAAAACACCGGGAAAACAAAACTATGCTCTGCAAGTTTATGTGCACCGGCTACACTTAACCGTCTCAGTTGAGATACCTATAAAATTGGGCATTAAACAAAAGAAAATCTGTTAAATTGAATGTGCCACCGCTGCAGGCGGCTCGGCCGAGCCGACGCGACCTGGACTCAGCCGCCATGTTTGTTTAGTGGTGGCGCCCCCTATAGGTCGCTGGACTCGCGAATACACAGTTACTCTAGCGCATACTAGCTCGGAGCAGGGGGTGCAAAAGCTGGCTCTGCAGAACCCAGGGATCCTGGGTTCAATCCGCACCCCTGCCCGTTTCGATCTGGATGAGCATCATACCGGCGTGCGGTCATTCATCACTACTGCGTGATGTACGTTAAATAACGCAGGCTAGAGGTTGTACTGGCTAAATTGCTCATCTACAGCTGAGAGACAAGTCGCCCATTGAGGCAGACTAAGTTATAGGCTGCATAAACGTACACACACCCCAATTTATTTTTCACTGATTGCATAAGTTCCCTGATAGCGCACATAATTATGCGGACGTTCTTATGATGTTATAACTAGGGTTACCTGCTTTCATATAAATCCGAAAAAATCCGAAAACACTCTTTGGTACGTTTTTCGTCGTTTGGGATTTATCCGGAAAGCTCAGAATTTCCACACAATAAAAGCCAAAAAGAAAAGAAGATGGGGTGTTATAAGCAAACATGATAAGACCACAGTGTCAGGGGTCATGAGGATAGCAATTCAGTTTGCTTTGAAATCGAGAACTGCTGGAAAGAGGGGTTTGCCTTTCAGCTCGTCAAGGTTGCTTCAGGAGTCAAGGTGCCCAGACTTTTGTTTATTTTGTTTTTGCATTATAAAAAATAAATAAAAAAACATTAAAACATACTCAGAATTTCAAATAATTGCTAATATATATATATATATAAACTACGTTAAACTCCGAGTTTTCAGCGAAAAATAAACTCCCAAAAACTCCCTTCGTATCTCACGAGATATATGCTCCGAAAACACAGAATCCTAGTTATAACTTATAACTAGGGTTCCGTGTTTGCGATATTTATTGTTCTTCAAATTTGGGGGTTATATATCGGCGTTTATTTTTAATCCGTGTTTTTCGGTGTCTAATTTTAACGCCGGAGAGACAAGCTTGTGCTTGTGTGTCTGACACACAAGCCTAACGTTTGTGTTTTAAAGGGACTGCATAAATACTGAAGAAAATATTTTAAGTTATCAATTATAATATTTTCGGTGGCTGTTCTCCGGGTTAAGGAAAAACAAAAGTAGGGTAAACTTCTTCCCGTGAAGCGGGCGTTTTTCTTTTTGTGTGTTTCTTGTTTTTTCATGGTCAGTTGTAATTTGGGTTTTTTGGTTTTCACCGATTCAAAGAAAACCGCCTCGGTGGTTAACACAGAACCCTACTCATAACTAGGGTTCCCTGCTTTCGGTTATCAGGCGCTGGTACGTAGTGTTGTAAAAAAGGTTAGAACAAATACCGTTTTAAATCCTTATATACATACAAGGCTTGTTAGAATAAGGTTTGAACATATGTTAAGCCCAAAAATACTGCAATATCGATGACCCGCAAAAATTAAACCTCCACACGCTTTTATCAAAACGTTCTATTTTCTTTTTTTTCGGTGATTGGACATTTTCGCAGCAATCAAATCAGGCGCATGTTTCCTGAACGGCGGAGGGTTGAAGGAGGCAGGAGACACGGTCCGTGTCTCCTGTCTCCTATAAGCCGCACAATGAACACTTTTTTTTTGTCGGACATGAAACGTAAGCACCCCAAAACGTCGAATCTGTAAACCGCCCCCCCCCCTCTATATCTTTCTCCCTTTTCCAAAAAAGAACAACAAAAACAAAAAACAAGGACACACCGAATTTGAGAAAAAATTAACCTCCTAAAGCGCGGAAACCTAGTTATTCCGTTTCAGAGGTGTCCTTTGAGAAATTTTACAGGGTATTTTTCCTGCCTAGTTCTACTTGCTCGCGGACCGCTTGGACAGCCAAAGTTCTGCACAATGTACACCCTAAAAATAGTCGGATGTCTTGCTAAAAAGTCAACTCACAGATCTTTAGAGTATATAGCATGAGTTCTAAGGAACAATCCAACCCAAGAATTAAGTCCGCGAACTGTCATTGAGCACGAAGTGCTCAAGTCTTGTTGTCCGTAAACAATTTTAATTACGGATTTTAACACAATCAAATTCGCACTGTGTAAAAAAAAAAAGGGGAAAAAAAAAACGGGGAAAAACGTGTTGTGTTTTGGAAATTAAGAAAGACGTAAATTAGTGGGCGATGATGTGTTGTAGCTTTTTCGTTGTGCTTTCTGTCAGAGAAAACTTGGACAGGTAGAGCACATTGCACGACAGTTACATCACGTCCAACGCCTTTATGAACATGGTTACAAAACATCTAAGCAGCTGGCACATTGGATAAAAAACAAAATAGAGAACGAACGCAAGAAAAAATTCACAATAAATGGTCAACGCAATACGAAAGGTGCTGTTAAATATGTATGAATGCAATATGCCAAAAATAGTAAGTTCAAAGAGGCTTTCTGAGCACATACACCGCGAGATAGAATAACAATAAACGAAGACACTTAAGACCGCTTACATGTAAAACTGCGAAAGCATTCCTACATGCAGCGCATTCCTACAAGCAGCGCGCCACGTCTTTTTTTTTCACACGCCACTCCGGCGGTGACATCTTGCTCCCCCACTGCGCAAGCGCGGCGACCCGCCGGCTCCACGGCTTCCGTTATTATGGCATGATGCATCTGCGTTGCTGTGCTTTTGGCCAATGGGAATTGAAGTGTAGTTTTCGCTGCTACAGACAACGGCTACAGACAACGCCGGTTTCACTCTATAGGACAGTTAATGCTTTCACATAAAAAAAAGCCACAATTTTACACGACAGCGCTCGACTTTTAGTGTTTGTAATATGCGCCATTTGTTAGCCGAAAGACAGAATAATCACCTCGAGACCGAACAGAGTCGCCACCGTGCGGCTGATGTTGGAAACACTGCTAGTGTAGATACCGCCGCACGACGTCTGCTCTCGTCGCACGTTGAAACATGGATCCTCGCGACGAGGAAGGCTTGTTTTCGGGTAAACTGGGCTATTTACGTTGTGTATGCTTGTTTCTTCGAAAAGATTGTACCGTTCCACGCGAGTGGAAACACGCGAAAGCAAGGAATGCCAAGCCGGATGCTTATATAGTATGTTGCTACTGTGGTTGTTGTTGTGATGCGGTAATTTGTTTCAGTTTCAGTGCCATTGCGTACTATTATAGAGTAGAATTGCCGACAAAAAGCGGTTCCTCGTCGGAGGCGAACAAATTGTGAATGCCGGGCACACTATTGAGTGTAGCGTTGTGGCCCTAACAACCACGTCGACGAGCGTACACGTGCGGAGTTACGTACTGCAGTCGTTGGCCTTCAGCAAGGATCCCCACACAGTGGATTTGAATTTCACGAACGGCGCCACGATTGATGAACTTTCGTGCACTCGCTCTGCCGAATGACTATTGTTTGTAACTCCAACGGCCGGATTACGTCTTTGAGAGACTCGCACGATTCGTCGTCCCGATTGTCTTAAACGCTGTATACGTAAAACCCTTTATTTTTGTGATCCAAATTATTCGCGAATTGGGCATAGGAACCCATTCGCTGCCGCTAACCCTCGCGAATTCTAAAGGCTTGAATTCTGGCCTCAGAACTACTCAAAACAAGAGAGGTCTTCGCGTGCCTTTATTATTCCCTAATTTTCTAATTCTCGAAAAGATGGGGCTCGCGAAGGGTTTTGCAGTAGGCTGTGCAGTCACTTCAGAAAAAGAATGGCTCGAGCTTCGAGCGTGGCACCCACGTCCTTTAGTGAGCTGTTAACCTTAGATGTAGTCATGCCGTTTTCATGTAGCGTGATTTGCCGTTGAAAGTTTTTTTCAAGCGAGGTGGCACGAAATCTTCGTCACGCGGAGGGTAAGTAAAATTCATGGAGTATAAACAAGTAATTGATTAGGCTCGATAGTCCCTGTTGCTTCTTCGGCAAATTGACCAGTTGCCATCAGCCCTATTTACCACGTACTTCCGACCGAACTTTAAGAAAATTGATCAGGTGCGTCCGACGCACACGCAGGCACTGAACGAGTCACTTCCGCTGCAGTCGATGCCTCCTTTGCTGTTTCATAGTGTAGGTGGGATCGAAGGAGTGACACTTCTACGACGTTTCAAAGTTCGGATTTCTGATGCAGTAATAAGTTTGTGGCATTCGCATCCTCTCAAAAACACAGCAGCTGGAGAACCCACACTTAGGACGATCACACCGCCCAGCAGCGAGCGAGTACCAACGCGCACGCTTTACGCGTATTATACTTTGGGCCGCAAGTGACACTTATGTAAACAGTTTTCTTGTTCCTCCCACATTCGTTATCATGCATTTTCGGTTTGAAGTCTTCGGCGGTGAAATGTTTAGAGCAAACTATCGCGTGAATCAGATCTCAACTTCGTAGAGCCACTCTTTCTTCAGCGCGCCGGCCGCTGGATATTGGTGAAAACTTACCACCACCTTGGTGCAATAAGTATTGCACTGGGACAATGAGCATTATGGGACCATTTCCTGTTGAAATTTCTTTCACAATGATACTGTACGAGGCAATAAAAGCGATATTCTGCAGGTTCTTGTCCGCGACCGCAGATAGCCTATGGGCCAGCCATCCTCCTATCCACACAGTGATGATGATGATAGCGCGACAGTAGCGCTACCTTTAGTTCGATCTAGAGGTGAATAGTTTCTTTCGCGTTCGTGTTTACTTAGAACCCAGCTGCACGATCTTGGATGCACTTAACCACCGTATGGGCACCGCAAGAAATTTGCATCACTCGCTCTTCATGTGACAAGAATAGTATTATTTTCTTCTTCTTTGGCTTTGGAAATTGTTGAAGATGCCTCAGACGCAAACAGGCCTCTTGAAAGTTTTCGTTTGCTGAGAAGATATACCACTTTTCACGGCTTTCTGATCAAAGACATAAAATGTCGTATATATTGCTTAAAATGAAACAATAAAAAAAGAAAGGAAAAAGCGAGGTAAACTATAATCGAGTGTATTGGTAAGAGGCAAAAAGAAAACAAATTTACTTTAAGAATTACTACTTTGGAGGCTAGGAGAATGGAGCGGCTTCTTCGAGTTCGCAGCGTTCGAGAGCAAACCCGCTTGGATTTCTTTTCTTTTTTTCTTTTACGCGGTGAAGTTTGGGATTGTTTGTAGACAGGCTACACAATTTCGATTGTAGTGAGAAACATCATCATCATCATCATCATCATCATCAAGAGGTGAGTCCCAACAAATAAAACAAAAATTGCGCAATATTTATCTTTCGGAAAGAACGCGATTGTCTCCGAAGCAAAACCGGAGTCAGTACGAACAGGACCGGGTTGGATGATAGTCGCTGACAGCATGAGAAAGGCGGGGCGTCACGAGTCCCGTGCATCTCATTATCGCTCGGCAGCCAATCAAAATACGGCATTAGACGATAAGAGCGCCCAACAACCAATCACGATGAAGCGCGCGAACATAAGCCACGCCCTTCGTTTATTAAGCTTTCAGCGACTATGTTGCGCTAGTTTTTCGATTCCTCATTTTAGTTTTCATTTTGTCACTGTTTTGTTTTCAACAAAATCATTTTGTTTTCAACAAAATCTTCAGCAACAAAAATTTTCTTTTTTAAATATTCGCATATATTTGCAGTCTAATTGGTATTGTCCATATCTGCTTCGATTAAGTGGAAATATTTTACATGTATTCGGGAAAAGAGAGAGGGGGGGGGCGAGGTAACATGGGATATACGTCACATACTTTAGTAATATCTGCGCGGCGTTAAATGTTGTCTTCTTGTCTTTTGTAGAAAAAGTTTTGTACACAGTGCTATTGTGTCGAATTACTAGAGAAACAATGGACGAATTTCTCAATCGTTTCATTTCCACAATAACTAATATTGATTTTGGACACACTATATAAATTATAAACACATTTGATCACAGGAAAACATACCAGCTCTCTACCCTACTGGCCCTACTTTTTCGTTCCAACTCAGCGCAATAATGATGTCCAAAGCGACATTGTTAAAGTATATATATATATATATATATATATATATATATATATATATATATATATATATATATATATATATATATATATATATATATAAGTTACTAAGGAAAACAAAATTTAAGCTTCTTTTCTTTTCTTTATATATAAATACAGTTTAGCGCAAAGGTCACTAGCACAGGAACCCATGGACATTTCAGGAAAAACATTGGTCAGATATTTATCTCGAACTTTGCGTAATAACATAAAGGCGCCCGTTTATTTCGCTGCATAAAATAACAATAAAACTAACTGCATTATATTTGGGGATGAAAAAAATATCGAATAATTTTATGTCGAGTTTCGTTTTGTCAGTCCCTCCTACCTTTCAATTGCCTTGTCATCTTGACGTATCTGTGGAAGACATCAGCGTTGCGTAGGAAAAAGGGAAATTTGATTTCAGCCTCCAGTCTTGAACAATCGAGTTTTACTGCTTTACTACTTGAATGCCCATATTTTCCTACCTTGCGTTCGTTTAAGTCTACACCGTTTTCACCATTTATATAACTCGTCGGTTGTGATTTCTTTCAGATGGCATCACGGGGCGAGACATTTTGTCTGTTTGCCTTTTTATGACGATATTCACTTTTGAAGACATTTAGCAGCAACTTTTTACATGATAGTATTTTTTTATAATTTCAAAGCTGCAAGTTCTACGATGTTTAAAAATTAATTACATTATATACTGCGATAAGAAAGCAATATAAGAAAGCAATATAAAAACGGGTACGGTAACCGCTTTTGCTTCGATCCTAAAATAACGCCCGAAGATCAGTGTAAAAAAAAAAAAAAAGAGTCCTCTTTTTTGCGGAACAGAAAGGCAGCTCCTCTTGGTAAAAAATAAAAGGCTGCCAGCGAATGACGAAGCACAAAATACAATTAGATCTGAAAGAAAAAAAAGAAATACGTTATGTGCAGGGATGAGAATTTTTGTCCTCGCGCTCAATTCCACTTACTTGTCTCATCGCATTAAAAGTTCTTAATTCTCTAGAATTTTTCTATTATTCGCCGTGATCAGCTGCATTTGTGTTCTGCGGTTAAGCGAACTCAGAATTTCTTACGGCGCGTTCACACCAGCGATGCGATCTAGTCGCGTGATAACTTTCATCGCAAAAGCGACCATCGCGGGCAAAAAGCGACGCGATTTGAGTAGTTGCTTGCTGATCCAACTTTTTGCGATGCGATCTAGTCGTGGAGAGGCTGAGCCAATCAACGGCATTCGGAGCGAGAGTTTTTGAGAAGCGACTCGCAAACGAAGACGTTGGACTCGCTCATCGCGCACGCCAGTGTGACCATCTAATTTTTTTGCGACGCGATCTACTCGCATCGCGCGACTGCTTACATCACCGGTGTGAATGCGCCTTTAGAGTGCAACACTCATGGTGCATCATGCGCCATACATCTCTAGATACATCGAAGGTATAGCACGTCAGAGGAATGCCAATCTCGGTACAAGCTTGCCTAATACGGTTTTGCTACAAGACACTTGATTGTTAGTGTCAGAGTACTTTTTTGTGTGTTTTCTGTGGTTTTTTCTCTGGCTCGCCACACGATTGTCAAAGTGTTAGACATCGAGCCAAAGATGCCACATATACAAACCGAAGAACCAACCGCGAAGCCTAAATTTCGCACTTCTGTTTATGCAATTTAGGCCCAAAGTTGCCACCCAAAAACCCAACGATCAGAAGTGAACAGCCCAACTCTAACCTTTGTTTTGGAGATTGAGGACCAAAATGTGCCGTATGGCATCCAAACTTTATACCAGCAGCGAAACCCAACTTTTGCACTTGTTTAGAGAATTTGCACCGGGATACCCAAACTTGTGTCCAAAAGAAGTTAAAGTTTGGGCTCAATACTTTGGCTTCTTCGAGTTAATTAAGACCCTAACTTCACAAACGTAAACCAAATTTTGGCCCCTCAAAAATTGTGCTATATCTGGAATGTTCTTACCTTGCTTTGCTGCGTAATTAAAGTGCCTATTCTAATGTCTCAGTAAATAATCGAGTCACCGAAGCTTGAGGAAGGCAGAGCGTGACGACTCCCGAGGCATCTCATTATCACTTCTCAGCTAATTAGATTGCGGTAGTAGCGGACAAGGACGCCCAAGGACCAATCACCAAACAGGATACGCAACGATAATAAGCCTCGTCCGGTGTTTCTTAGGCCGGAGGTGACCATAGTAACGAATCCACAAAACCATTAGACAGTGCAAGATGGATGATATCCTCTACGTTTAAATATATGTGAGTTGATCGTGTCCTTTCTAGTGTTCGGTATGTTAAGTACCAGTCTCCGTGACTGTGCTGGTCACGGAGCTTCTTCGTAACGCTATGAAAGAGCTTGTCACACGACCACGCCGTGGCGCTTGCGTCAATATTAGATTCTTTACCGTGATAAAAAAGAAGAAAAGATAAACAGGAGACCTTACTGTTTTTTTTTTTTTTAAATCGGAAATCAGTATACATTGTTGAAACTAAAAGATTTGGCTAGGTGGCGCAAGGTGGCGCCCGATTAAAAGGATTCAGCCGTGTGCGTGCGGGCGTGCATCCATCCATCCATGCATCCATTCCACTGATCTCTACTATAGGGGGCTGGATGGCACTTAGCCGCGCTCCGAGTCGGGCGCGAGTGAAGCCACGGGAAGTTCGATGCTTGACCCGGAAGTCGAGTGGCTGCTGGGTTTTATAGTGCATTTAGTTAATGTTTTGGTTCACGCTTTCTTGCATTTTTGCGTGGGTTTGAATAATCCCGTTTAATATGCAATTTTGAGAATGAGGCATTTGAACGTGGTGCATGTACTATCGCGGACAATATGAGCTGAAACAGCGCTCCGGCCGGCGCACGGTACTACCTGCGCCGCCTGTCGCCTTGCTCCGCACACGCGGCGCACCCTGAGGCCGAGATAAATTCTCACTTGCGCTCGCTGCGCCACTGCGCTCTTCCGGCTGTCTGCAAGCGAGACGGCGGGTGCGACAGCGGGCATGTGTGTTAGGGCGGCGGGGGGAACAAAAGATTACACTTGTCGTCCCTCTTATGGAATTGATTTACGCTGACTGGTAAAGAAAAAAATATTGAAGTGTCTTAAATTTCAGCTGCGATTATCATTTTTGAAAGTCACATCAGAAGACGTTGCAGGTTGTTTTTGTTTGATTATAGGTGCATGCACGAAGTAGGACATCGTAAAATATAGGCCAAAATCTGTATGCCGAATTTATTAGTCGGGCTCCAAGGGATTTTTTTTTTCTTTTTCAATGATCACATATTTTCAAAAAAAAAAAAACGGTAAGCATACATGTTACTGAGAAGGTTTTGTAACCTTGATTGGTATGAAAAGGTTCAAAAATATTATTTTTTTTATTACTGGGCCCACGTGTTTGTTTCAAACAAGCAAGAGACCAGTTTTTTTGTTAACAAATTTTTAGTCTTAATAAGGTGAGACAAGCGGTCATAGATTTGTCAGGAGAAGGAGATTGAAACTTAATCGAAAAAAAATATTTGCAGAGGATAATGTCAGACACAAAAGATTAATAGTCGGCGTGGAAGTTTAACTGCACTATACAAGAAGATCGGGATGAAGGAGGCACGCCACAAAAGTATGCCTGGTTAACGGCGTCAAACAGTGTGTTGCCACCGTAGCATCAAGCTTTGTTCTAATCGGCAGAAGTCCGGTTCTGGGCGTCCTGAGGCGCAGTAAAACTTGCAAAATAATTTAATTCCTCGTCATGCTCCCCTGACCCGCAACCACGGCTCTCCCACTCATCCTGTCTGGTAAAAAATCATAGAGCGCGGCCACGAAGTCTGGCTCAGCCCGAACCCACTCCCATTCACCTCCGATTGCTTTCCACGATTTGTGGGCAGTTGCACGGTGGAGAGATGCCGTGCCATGGCTACCTTGATGCGCCTCCAAATGTTTTTGATTATATTTAGATCGGCTCCTTTTAGAGGCCAAGGCAGCTTCGTCAGGCAGCACTCCTCGAGGAGATACGAGCGTGACAGCGCATTTTTCACTTCGGCGCTTTCTTGAAATGCGCTGAAAGGCATGCTAGCTGAAAATGTGACCATTGGGCCACACGGCACACGCATCGTGATGGTGGTTCCGTCGGCCAATATTTTCGCTAGCAGACGGCCGGAAGAGCGCAGCGGCGCAGTGAGCGCAAGTGAGAATTTATCTCGGCCTCAGGGTGCGCCGTGTTTAGGGAGCGATGCGACAGGCGGCGCAGGTAGTACCGTGCACAGGCCGGAGCGCCGTTTCAGCTCATATTGTCCGCGATAGTACACTTAATCAACTAGAATCTCGAAATTCTCACAACTCAAATGGCTTCCAAGAAGACTTCTCGGGCCTGCATGAGTTGTTATTGCGCAACAAGCAGGCTTTCTTGATATAGCAAAAGCAAATCAAGCGCCTTGGACACTGTTTGTACCACCGCTCGTAAGAGTGGGAAAGCCTGTCTAGCCCTCACTTCCGAGAGAAGCCGCATACTTCAGGTGGCTTATACCTAGTACTCCGTGTTTTCGGAAAAATCCGAAAAACTCCGAAAAACACCCGCCGGTAAAATTTTGGTCCAATTGGATTTATCTGATAAACTCATAATATTTATGTGTCAATGCCACTCCCCCCCCCCCCCCCCCGGCAAAAAAAAAAAGTAACTGACTTTTTTTTTTTTTCTTTTTACAGTTTGATCAGCACAGAGCCAATGGTCCTGGGAAAATTCCACCATAATTATCTTTCAAATCTCGGACCGTCGTCAGAAAGGGTCTTGCCGCTTGTCTCTTAAAGGTTGATTCAGGGCAACAGGTCGTTCGTTGTACAGTCAGCACGGAATGAAACCCGAACGCCGGAACGCGTGGCCATCGACGCAGGCTGCTCCACCTGGCGGGCCCCTGAGAACTAATGAAAATGCGCCCGGGGTGCGAGGGTGCGGATCCTACTAAGATGTACTCGACCCTCGCGCGGCGCGTCTGGTACCTCCACGTTTCGCCGGTGGCGCGCCGTCACTTGGGCGTTTTCCTGTCGCCGAACTGTCGGCCCGTTGACACCTGCGGCTTGCGTGCGGCGCGAGAAGGTCGATGCTAGGAGCAGCAGCAAGCTGCTTGCGCGCGCGCCAGCGGAGCACGCCCATGGTGTCTTCTCCTCCTGGCGTGCGCACTTTTTATTGTTTGTTATACGTATCGCAATTTTATAATTTACTCCGTAAGTGTGACGTCATGGGTTCAAACAAACCTGTTGCTAGGGTCGTTGTTATGGACGAATACATGTGGCTCGGTTTCGCTACGAAAACCCGACCGTTCAAAAATCAGGAGTAGGATTTAAACTTCTAAAAATCACAGATGTAGAAAGCTTGAATGTCATATATGTTTCGACAGAAGTGTGCCGGTAATCGCTCGTTTCTGAAATATTTACGACTGCAACTTCCGGTCCTCAAGATGCCTGCAGCAGACGACGAATGCAAGAAGTGTGCCGTCTGCCGCACGCCGGCCGGCCAAACCGGGGCCGTCGTTTGAATCGTGTGAATAAAGACGATATTCTGACATCGCGTTTGTTTGAAATATGAGTTTCAGACACTTATAAGAATTCATAGTGGGGTGCGATGCAAAATATGGTTTCTCGAAAGTCCGGACGTCGATCGAGATGATCGTCTGCTAAAAGATCGCATTGCACCCGTGAGAAAAGCACTTCCGGCGATCGGTAGAGATCCCAAATTTTGTTTGCGGACTCGCGCTATGCGAGGGTGCTTCGTATACCTGGTTGTAACCATCGCGTGGGGAAAGACCCTTGCAGTTTCTTCAGATTTCCGCAAGACCCCAAAGCGCGAAAGAACTGGATAAAAAACATAAGGTGAGTTCATTACAGATTGTACTCGCATCGCGGGTTCGATGGAGATCTTCACCAAAAGAGCACATCCACGGAATTTGATGTATACCAAGGGGGAAAAAAAGCAAAATACTGCGAAATTGCAAAAGACATGCAATTCTTTAATAAACTGACAACCACAATAATAATAATAACAAACAACTTACCTCGACGGCGTACGATTTGTTTCTCATGCTGGCCTGCACTACGCCGGTAATGCACTTCAGGTCGTCGTCGTAACTGATCTGCATGACGTGGTTTGATTTTACTGCATTTTCACTCCTCGTAACTAAGCTGGGTTCTTCCCAGAAAAAAAACAAAAACAACAACAACAAAAAAACCGCACATTGCGGAGGCCTCTACGGCCATGGTGATGCACTTGTTTTTGTCGCTCGTTTACCGACGCAATTCAATGAAGACGCCCGCTGTAACAGAGGCCAGCAAATCTATCGTGTCGTCTGCTACTGAAGCAAAGCGGAGTGCAAGTCTTCAGAAATGGCTTTCATCATTGCGATACGACACTGAGACGACAAGAACATCTTCATGATTCGATATCAAGAAGTTAGGTTGCTTACAAAAAATTATTTACTTACTTGTAAGCAAAAATCTAGCCTCATGTGGAGTCTCCATGCATTAGTCCATAGCAACGTCCCTAGCAACGGTTTGTTTGGACCCAGACGCCTTGTTGTGACGTCATCACTTACGGGGTCAATTAGCAGTACTTATAGAAAAACAGCGCGACATACGAGACAGAAGAACAAGTTGGGACACATGACGAGTGCTGACGCGCCGGTGCTCGATCGCCCGGTTGATTCAGGGCAACAGGTCGTTCGTTGTACAGTCAGCACGGAATGAAACCCGAACGCCGAACGGCGATCGAGCACCGGCGGAGGCGGTTGATTTGACATACCGCGTTCGGCTTTGGCTAGCAGACGGCGTTCGTAAAATGGCGTCAGCTGTGTCTGGCTTCACGCGGCGGTACCGTGCGTGCTTCCATTCATTCGGCGTTCGTTGCCATGGTGACGACGAGGAACGCAGACGAACTTTATGTTGCGGAAGAACGCTGCGGCGCAGCGATACCAGGTGCGTTCTAAGGCCCTTCCCGCATGCTTTTCAATGGGCGGAAGGCGAACAAAAAGAGTTCGAAATAAGGACTTAACGCAGAAGGCTGCATTTCTCCAGCGCCTCATAATTTGACGAGCCTTACACGAAAAGCATGTTTTTTTGGCCATCCCGCGTCCTGTTTTTTTTATCCGTAACATGGGTCTAAAGTATCAAACTGCCGAATAATACGCCACTCTGTGCAGATTCTGGTCCGATCTGTCGAGCGCTCCGATTATTTATCACTTATGTATCAGATGCCCAGCGATATCTCTTCAGTGCTGTCATTAATTATTGCCTTGTGTATCGCAAGGGTGAAATGAAAGTTGAAAAATTTTGTGCAGAGAAGATTCATAGTGATCAATGACTTGTCACCGGAACCACGCGGAGGCTCCGGTGAACAACGTGCCAAGCGCAGTTTCTGTGAAATAGTGAAACGTCATAGACGCGAAATAAAATTCGTTTACTGGCACAACCAAACTCTTTAAGAAAAAAACAAATGCTGCAACAGACGGCGACGCGGATACCTCGGCGCCGCAGCTCTAGCAACAGCCTGGGCCGGCTAAATAAATGACCTTGTCCAAACAGGGCGTATCGCAACAAGCTATAGCCATTTTAAGCGGCCGTCCATTATCCACGATGAACAGGATCGTGCAGGCGTTCCGTAAAGAGCAGCGGATCTTCTAGTACTTTGTGAAGTCGCCTCCAGCAGCTAGGACGGAAGCCATTCGACGAGGCATACTTTCAAATAGGCGGCTTACCAGGTCCGATGCGCGCAGCCGCTCCCCCTCAGCTTCGACCGCAGCCCACAAGTTGTCCGCCGAACGCCAATGGAGAGGCCGGTGGGAAAGCCTCTTCTTCATGGCCCCCCAGACATTTTCAGTGATGTTCGTGTCTGGTCCTTGGGGGGGGGGTGGCACTCAAGAGCCATTACGCCCCAGTCTTCCAACTGTTCTGTCACGGATCGTCCCTTGTGGATTGGGCTGCGGTCTTGCTGAAGGTACAAGTAGCCGTCGCTGAACGGGCCGTCCAGGTCTCGATGACGTCCATGTAAGCGGCGGAGTTGAAGCGGCCATCAAGGCGCACCAGGGGACCCAGTCCGTCCTTGGAGAGCGCGCCCCACACGCTCACGGAGCAGCGGCCGCTACTGGCGACGCGATGGAAATTGATCGGGTTGAACTTGAAAAATTTGTAAATTATTTCGTCACCGCTTGTCTAAGTTGAATGTTCTATATGGCATGAGTTACTTGAAGTAGCGCGCCCAGTGCAAATGCTTTCGGGAAAACTCGTGCTCAGTAGTAATTGTGTTTGTAAAGGATCTAAAATAAAAGCACGTGCTGGATTATCTCTTTTTAAGACGGAGTAAACTGAAAAATCAATCGCCTAGCATTCTCAACGAAATTGTGCAACTCTTCGATGATTAGCCAAAACACTAACCTGGTCCGGTCGGCTCGCCAGATCCGCTGACGCTTGTCCCAGCGCGTCGTGAAGGCAGATTCATCTGTGAACACCACGTTCTGCCAGTCTGCCACTGTCCGCGATGAATGTTCTTGGGCGAACAGCAGCCGTCTGTGCCTGTTGTCAGCCGAAAGCATCGGCTTTCTAGCAGGCACACGGCTGCGCAGGCCAGCTTCGTGCAGCCGTTCACGTATTGTTGAAACGCTCACTGTAAGGCCCAGTTCACTGCGTATTTCTTTAGCCGTCAGCGTTGGGTCTTCTACTGCAGCAGCCACGATCATTCGGTCTTCGTCGACCGTCGTCACCTTTGGTCTTGAGCCACGCGGAAGGTTTTCGATACGCTGTTCATAATGGAACGCTTGCAAAATCCTATTGACAGTCGACACCGGGCGGCCGCTTAACCTGGCTATAGCTCTTTTCGATAGGCCCTGCTCAGACAGGGTGATGAATTTATTCCGCTCCGGAATTGATACGCCTGGCATAATCGGTGGTTACCAAAGAGAGCGTCAGCGAGGAATTCCTCGCTCTTTATAAGAATCGACTGATAACCTCGCACAAAAACATGCGCATTGCTTATCAAAGCCGAGGCATGCGCGTCCCCGTCTGTTGCAGCATTTTTTTTTTTTCAAAAGGAGTATGATTGTGTCAATAAACGAATTTTGTTTCGCGTCTATGACGTTTCACTGTTTCTCAGAAACTGCGCGTGGCACGTTGTTCACCGGAGCCTCCGCGTGGTTCCGGTGACAAGACATCAAGAACTAGTCTTCTGTGCACGAAATGCTTCAACTTTTATTTCGCCCTTGCGATACACAAAGCAATAATTAATGACAGCACTGAAGAGATATCGCTGGGCATCTGATACAGTGATGTCTCGTTAATATGGACAACTCCGTTCCCGTAAAAAATCGTCCATAATGTGAGTTGTCCATAATAACGAGACAAAAATGCATGTATTTTCCCAATGTGTCCCCGAAAGTGGTGTCCATATAGCGGGGTATCCATATTAACGGGGTCCATATTAACGAGACATGACTGTACATAAAAGTGATAAATAATGGGAGCGCTGGACAGATCGGACCAGAATCTGCACAGATGGCGTATTATTCAAGGCTCAAGTTACTACAATTAAGAAAAATGTTTGCTGAGTGCGCGAGTTGCTAGACCTCCATTATGGCATTCGCAGTGAGACATACGAGCCTGAAGAACAAGAGAGGTTAATGAACGAACTCTGGGAGTGGTATTATATACTAAATATTTGTAGTAGTAACCTTCAGTTGGGAGATCAGCACTCGTCATGTGTCCAAACTTGTTCTTCTGTCTCGTATGTTGCGCTGTTTTGCTATAAGTACTGCTAGTTATAAAATTACGATACGTATAACAAACAATAAAAAGTGCGCACGCTAGGAGGAGAAGACACCCTGAGCGTGCTCCGCTGGCGCGCGCGCAAGCAGCTTGCTGCTGTTTGTAGCGTCGACTTTCTTGCGCCGCGCGGAAGCCGCAGGTGTCGACCGGGTCACAGTGCGGCGACACGAAAACACCCTGAGTGACGGCGCTTACAGCAAGCCACCGGCGAAACGCGGAAGTACCAGACGCGCCGCGCGAGTGTGGAGTCCATCTAGGACCCGCACCCTCGCACCCTGGGAGCACTTCCAATAGTTCTCAGGGGTCCTCCAGGTGGAGCAGCCTGTGTCGATGGCCACGCGTTCCGGCGTTCGGGTTTCATTCCGTGCTGACTGTACATTCGGGTCACGACAAAAGCCACTCTTTTGGTTTCCAATTTCGGCCATGTGATTTGTGATTTAGAGAAAGGAAAGGGTGTGTTTTAGTTACAGTGAAAGCTATGGACCATAGGGATTGTATAAAAGTAAGAAGAGGGGCAGTTCAAACTCTCTATTACCTCCTTAACCACTCCACCTCGCGCGGCCGCGGGCTAGATAGGATGGGATGTCTACGAGCTTCCTAGCGACTACCTCCGGGAGTTTATTGATTTTAAGCTATCGGCGTTTATCGAAGCGCCACTTGTGTGTGACTTTTGTCGTGGATAAATTAGTATTGCCAATGGCAATGGCACCAACGCCAAATTCAACCGAAGATATTTCAATTGATACAAGCGCGTTTTATTTTTTATCTGGCAAACGTTTACATTCGGTTATTATTTATTTATTTTGAATAGGAAACACAGCAAAATTAAACTCAGAATTTCGGAAAATTGGGAATCAAAAAATATAAACTCCGAAAAACACCCTCCCAATTTGACGAAAAATACACTCCGAAAACACGGAACCCTAGTTATACGGCGTAAAACATAGTATCTCCAAACTTGCATCGTTTTGGGTCACTTTTGTACTGGACAGCTTCTTTGGATGTACAAAAGCTGGACTTCATAGAGCTGTCCTGTTCACTCGGTATTGACAGCAGGATAGACGCTATGCGTGTTTTAGGCCAATCGTGTCTCCGGTTAGAGTCACGTGCCTACAGTCTAGAAGCTGGTGATAAGGCAGAGCACGGCAGGCACCTGCTCAAGCCCAAGGCCACACTTAGCATTCACTGCCCTATCAACCTTGGATACAAGTGACAAATCCTCTCGTTGTGGTTATTGTTGGAATCAGGACCAGGTCAATGGTAGGGATGCCCCAGGAGATAAGCCTTTTGTGTGTGCACTCCCGTTTTGGCCCTCCCTCCCCCCTTTTCTATCTCTCCCTAAGCTGAAAGCGTGGTAGAACGTGCGCACTTGCCGAACCAATCAGCCGTAGACTTTTTATCGCTTGACTCCGCTCTCTGTGCTCGGGAAATGGCAGAAGCGTGGTCGCGTGGTGTGACGGATGACGCATTAGTCGTTGGCAATCTCGGAATGCCTACTGCCGGACCTAGTTTGGCGTGTGTTGCGCCCTGCGTGGCTGCTGCGGATTCTGTGCTTCTGCAGTAAATTCGAAACGTCCTACCCGTATATCGGCAACAAGCAATTTCTTCAAAGAAGCCCAAGAATTTGTTGTGATGCGTTTAGTGTTCAGTTCCACAAATGACAGCTTGTGCTACATCGTGTTGAATATTCACGGTCATCTTCTTTGTCGTTTTTGTGTTTGAGTGGTTGGTAATTCTGCCGTGCCCGTGTCGATATGTATCTCAATTACACTTTTTAAGTCCGGTCTCGTCAACGTAAGTGCGCTGCAACCTACTTCGCGACAAATGATCGTTTTCCTACAGGTACTCTTCCAGATTACCTCTAGAATTAGGCCATGTGTATCTCCTGGTAGCCGGGAGAATAATTTCCCCGAAATTCAACTAGCAGTCACCTGCCATTGGCCGTCTGAAATCATGTCACAACTGCAGGTAGAATATTGAATCTTTTATTCTCCCTGCGTTTCGTGATAACACTTTCCACGGCCACCTTTTCATGGATACACGTTTCATGGACACACCTTTTGTCGACATTTACGTTTCATCAACATTTGTTATGTGAATGTCTATAATCCTGCTTTCCGTGGGAACCAAGTTGAGCGAAATCAGGAGTGGCGTAAAGCAGCTCATGTAAAAATTAGTAAAAGTTTCTACATGCTCAATATCCAATTGGCATTTTTCTTATACAGGTGACGAGTCACTTTTGTTAGATATTTGTAGAAAACAACAATACATATAAAGGTTGCCTTACCTGATTGCAACATATATACCCCTATCTGGCAGGCCCAGATATGGATATATAACAAATTAGGCATATCTGACCAGATATGCTGTGTATAAACTAATAAGCCTTATATAGCCAGATATGCCCGATTTTTTATATAACCATATGTGTTTTTTCATACAAGTCTATATATGCCATTTTTGGTAAGGGAAGTGCTCGTTGAACCAGTCATCGCCTATTTTTCGACACGTGATCACTCTGTCGTCCATAGTCCCGAGCGGAGAGCGGGGACCAGCCTGGCCAGGTGATGGAGTGGAGGCTGTTGATAGGTCCGGCGAGAGAGCGTGGCTCCCACCGCCCTGTCAGCTTAAGGGGGAATAGAGTGTAACCAAACAGCAAGCCAAGCAAACACAAAAGACAGACGCGAAATATTAAAAAATCCTTAGAGGAGAAAAAAAAAAACTCTATAGAAGCTGTCAGATATTTCTTTAAGGCGCCGAAAGACTAGATGTGACAGTCTTTATCCTGACTTTAAAAGACGTCATTTTTCATCCAAATCAACAGCGTGGAAACACAAATTGGTGGCGTTCAGGAGTAGCGTGCATGACAGACCCAGCCACAGACAGACACATACAGACACAAGTACACCAACACATAAAAAGACACTCACACAGACGCGCAAAAAACAGAAAACAAAAAAGCGAGTCACACAAAGGAAATATCAGCTCCGAAGAGATGCCTTTGTGTCTTTGGGTTGCATTCCCTAGCTCGGGTGAAAATTGTTCGAGTGCCTGAAATTCAAGTAGACTGGAAAACAATTCGTTCCTTTCTGATGCCTCAAAGGCCATAAAGCCCCCCGAATGACAGGAAGACAGTAACGTACGCGTGAATAAATTGTCTGGGCTTAACGTTGGCTCCTGTGACAGAGCTATATTTTTAGAATGTGACTTTTCTTGCTCCAACATAAAAATAAGAATAAAAAAATTATATATGCTGGTATTATTTGATATACAAGGAGTCCTTTTATTAGGCCACAAAGTATTTTAAGAAAAGACTTCTTGAAATAAAGAATTGTTTTTTTTTATATCTGTACTGATTGCGCGAACGTAAGTTGTAAGATGTTGTAGATAGCAACATCAGGAACCGGGCTGGTATGTGCGCGTGACTCGCAACTCGCGCATGAGAAAATTCTTTGAAAGCCAGTAAAACTCGCCTTGGTATCAACACACCGTCTCGCAGTGTCATTATGCAACATGGTTTCGGAAGTGGGAGGCCCTCTACGATGAGCCGACCCCGAGAGCTCTTTACAAAACACGCCCACGCCTAACGAGGGACCAGACGTCGGTAAGCGACTTCGCTTTTGGAGGTCTTTGTGTTCTGCTACAGGACACCATCTATGGCATCCTTCGCCATACAACCGCCAGAATACTTCGGCTTTTAGTCGCCAAACGAATGGCCTAAGTGGAAAAAAATGCAAGACGTTTGAAACTCTCTGTAGTGCCGAATTAGAGCGCAGCTCTTGAGGTGGAGGAGGAGGGAGGAGTGCAGAGGGGAGGGTATGCCCCTGCTCACCATCCGTACACTCCTCTCCTCCTCTTCTGCTCCCCTCCTATTTAGCGGGAAATTTTCGCTAAATTTCCCGCTAAATTAGGCAAAAATGTTCCCGCTAAATTTAGCGGGGAAATATTCCCGCTAAATTTAGCGAGAAATTTACCAGCATTTTTTCGCTAAATTTAGCGGGGAAACTGACTTGGTGTTAAAGTCACGTGACGTCAATTTCTCCGCAAAATTTAGAGGGGAAAATTAACCCGCTAAAGTTAGCGGATAACTTTTCCCGTTTAATTTTTCCGTTGCATTTAGTGGGGAGATTTCCCCGCTGAGTTTAGCGGAGAACTTTCACTCTATATTTAGCGGACAAAGTTCCCTGCTAAATTTAGCTGGGAAACGTCCCGTAAGGCAACGCGCGCGGTTAAGCCGACGCCGACGCCACTCAACCCGTAAACGGGCGCCTAAGAGCTGCGCTCGAAAACGCTTCGAGTGTTTCCACACCAACCCCGGACTGTGCACCAAGCCTGAGCCACACCAAATCGATGCTTCGCTGTACATCATGGGAGACCAGGCCGAGGGCATCTTTGGCACGTTCCAGCTTTCGGTAGAGGAAGCTAAGAAGTTCGAAGTCGTCATGGCGCTCTTCGTCAAGTACTTGATACCACATCGAAACGCTATCTTCGAAAGGGCTCCTTTCAAAACGAGAGTCCAGCAGAATAGCGAATCCACGGAAGGCTTTGTCACTGCGCTCCACACATTTTCGAAGCACTGTGAGCGCGGTAGCCTCCGAGAAGTGTTGGTGAGAGACCGGCTTGTAGTCGGAATCAAAGACTTCAAATTTTTCTCGAGACTGCAACTTAACGCTGACCTCACTCTTCAGGAAGCGCTCGAGTCCGGCGGACAGGTGAAAACGCACGCAAGCAGCAAGGCGAGCTAAACCCTGACAAGTTTACAGTCAACGAAGTTGCCTCAGAACTTCAACAAAGGGAAAAACAACGTTTCGAAAAGCGACCCGCGAAGTCAACGCAGTCAAACTATGATTGACTGCGCACTGAACGCGATGCGCCAGCATCATTATCGGGATTAACTTTTGCGTCAAGAAGAGCTTCAGGAAATGGACAGGAGACGCGATAGGCCAGCGAAGTGTATAGCCCCTGACAACAGAAGACACACGAAGCGTGGTTCACTACCGAGCTTTAAAATGCCTATTTAAAAGCTTCGCGTACGCAACGAAATAGTGTTGTCGCCATGCGCCAATCCAAAACGCGGTTCGGGCTTGCATGGCGCGTGCACTGTTGCGACGACGCTATTTCTTGGCGTATTCGCGAAGCTTTTGCGTGCGTTATTAGGGAGTTTTCGTAAGCTGTTTTTTTTAACCGCTACCCTGTCCACAACGAAGACGCCACTAATGCGCATGCGCGCAACTGAGCTTGACTTCAGAGTTCCCGCTCTCGTAACGGGGTTGCGGGGAGCGTTGCGGGACGGAAGAAACGATCTACGAAAACAACCAATTAGTGAGTTTTTGTATTGCGTAAACGAGCTAACGCAAGCACTGCGCGTTTGCGTGAGCGTTGCGTGTTCCACACCGCGCGTGCGCGGAGCCCCAACTGCGGAATTAGATTGGCGCATGGCTACGACGCACATACGCAGCGTGGAGCATGCAACGCAAACGCACAGCGCTTGCGTTTGCTCCTATACGCAACCTTAAAATTCACTATTCTAAAATTTGCTATTATGCTCGCGGAAAAGAAGCACGGGTGTCACCAGTAAATAGTCTTGTACACGTTACTGAAAAAAAAATAGTTTTAAAATAAAATATTCTCGACGAAGCAGGAACCAATTGAATTACTCGATTGCTTAAAAAAAAAAAGTGATTGGCCTTACTTGAAAAAAAAAAAAGGCAATCGTTAGTACTTTTGTGATTGCTTCAGATTTTCAAAGCAATTCATTTTTCTGCTGGCTTGAAAAGGGGTCTTTCGTTTTGTCTGTTATTGAATTAGAATCACCGAATTACTACTCTTCTTCCTAGTTCTCAAATTTGAGTAAACCTCCCTCGTTTCGGAAATTCGGTCCGACGATTTCTCGGTAGGTAACTTGTAAAAATGAAGAGCGTCATTAGAAAGGGCAAGAAAAAATAGAAACGGTTTCAAGTATTTTCACTACTTCCAAAAGTAATTCGATTACTCTCGCGATTACGTCCTAGCAAATGTATTCGGATGATAACAAAATTACCCAGACAAGTAATCGATGACGAGAAATTTGATTACTTCTAACGCAGGGGTGGTCCAGTTGCGCCATTTTGATAAATTCCCGCTTGCTCGCGCCTTGCTGCGCCCAAAGCGAAACATTGCGCCAAACTGCGCCAAAGCGAACAAATCTGCGAAGGAATTGGTTTTTGAAATAGTTTTCGTTTTCTTCTGGCAACTTTGGGAATCCAGTGGGGTTTGGCCATGACCATCGAATCCAGGTTTCTGGCTCCGCGGCATTGTTTCACAGGTTTCGCACCAATTTTTCCGACATTCCTAACGCAGCGCAGTTTTAACAGTTTTAGCTGCATTTCGAAGCGCACTAATCAAGAATAGCAAGCGCAAGTATTTCTTTTTTTTTCTCCATGCTCAAGTTGAGAAGCGTGACACTGTTCTATAGGAATGTGCTCGCACATGTTTTTTTTTTTTTTTAGCATGCTCGGTAGGAACTGCTTGATTACGAATGGTTGCCTTTTCCACGTCAAGTGATGTGAACGCTTAATCGTACAACTCGTTAAAATGTCTGCGCATTAGGGAAAACCCAGAATATATTTATTGATTATTTGTTGGTTTCACGTGATAAGACTTTGTATAGTGCCAATTGTCCTCTCTATCTAGAGCAGGGGTCTTGAAACCCCGGCCCGTGGAGGCGCTCCGTCCGGCCCGCAGATGGCCGCGTTCTTTCCAGTGATGCCCGACCAGCGGTTCATTGCTACAAATACAAAAATAAGGGCGCGTAAAAAAAGAAAAAGAAAAAGACAAAATATGGCTTTGTTGCGACGCGCATTAAAAGGCAAGCGAAGATATAAAAAAAAGAGAAAATATGCTTCAAAACGCGGGTTCTCTCGCCGTAGTATTTGTTGTATATTGCCATCAACAGGATCACTATATTCGTAGTTCCCTGTTTTATGTCTCTGTGACTATTATCTGTGTTATGACTATTACGTATCCTCATCATCAGATCTAGCATTCTCAGTCTTCTGCCCTGTGTTAACATATATGCACTTTGATTTATGCCTGGTGAGTTCTCTTAGTCACAATTATTTTGTAATATCGTGATTATTAACATTGGATTTCAAAATAAAGTATATATTTATTTAACCGCCTTACATATTTTTAGTTTTGGTCTGTTTTTAATTTTTGTATTTACATGGTTATTTAGACTTATTTATTTAGTATTTTCTCAGTTGTGTAATCGTATATATTTTCTGACCCTTGAGACTGCAACAGGTCGCCAATCCGGCCCCTTAGTCAAAACGTAGACGCCTAATCTAAAGTTAAATTGGTACTCTACATCGACTTCTCGATGGTTATAGTTGGCACGCTTGCTAACCTTTGTCAATCCTGCTAACCTTTGTCTACTAGCACTAAAGAAAACAAAACATGAATTTGACTGTTTATGGCACAGCTTCATAGCAGCCGAAGGGTAATTTGGCTATATTTGGGGACAGGCTAAGGGTAAAGTGAAAGCTCTTCCCTCCTTTTTCCACTTTTGCAGAGCGAACACTCGAGAGGGCCTCCTCTCCAATGTTTGCCCTGCAAAAGTGGAAAAAAAGAGAGAGAGAGGAGCTTCCTCTTTACTCCAAACCTGTCACGAACTGGCTTTTAATTGGCATCACGTAACTGATCGCATGAATGCATGCCGGCATCACTAATAGGGAACTGGACCGAACTGCTTTAAATTTACCGATGTGCTGTTCCAAAGCTGCTCCAAAAAGCGATATTTTCTGATACAAAGGAGCTCCATAACGATTTTTGTTTGCTCCAAAACTTTATTCGAACTAAAAGCTGGCTGGAGCACCCCTGTCTAATGACTACCGTGCAAGTCTGGCAGTAACTGGGAGATGAGTTTCAACGCTACTATACTCTGTTTCACTTTAAGTGTGAGCGTAGCAGAAGCTACAACAGCGAGCTCCGGGCTTTCAGAGTCCATGCCAAGCGCGCGCGCTCATGCAGTGCAAGCACTGTTCGGGGCCACATGTTCGCGCTTGTAGCATCCGCTGTGTCTGGACTGAAGGTGAAAAGATGTTAAAAGAGTACGTCTGTATAATCAACATTCAAAATTTAAGACGTTTTGTCGAGGCTTCGTCAGTTTAATTGTATGCTGTAGATAGAGTAAGGCCTACCGTTTGTTCCTATTTAGTTTACTACTATTTTTGTAGTTTTCGAAAACACTTTAATTGTTTTCCAATGAAACGTGCATCACTGGCCCAAACACTCGTTACAATCGCGCAATAAACTTTAAATTCATTAAAAAGAAATGTCTAAAAGAGATCTCTGACGTTTTTTTCTGCTTTTTGAAATAGTCACCACGCTTATAATACGATGCCCCCTTTTTTTTTCGTATTCAATTTAGTTTTTGGTTAAAATAGGACATAAAGCATTACGGCCGTTAAAGGAAACACGAACTAAATTGCTGGCCAGCTTTGTGCCTTGCGCTACTTCGTGCCCTCTTTTGCCCAATCTAATCCAATCAGTTTTAATATTTCTTACATATGGCGTGACTAAAATAACCAGACTCGATCTAAGATGAGCCGTAAAAATCAGCGCCTGCACGCAGCAATCTAAGCTTTGCGTCAAAGTTGTATTTCGCAGGTCGGTTTTTTTCATGAAAAATTACGACGCGTAGCTCGCTTTCTGTAACAAATAGGGCAAAATATACCCTTGACGAAAGGTTTAGATTGCTACGTGGAAGCACCGATTTCTACCACCCGTTTTAGAGCGAGCCTGGTTAATTCCGTTACTTTACGTTTTTGTTTACAAAGTAGACAGTGTGAAGTAAATAGTTCTTTACGTAATCAATGGGTGGGGGAGGGGGGGGGGGGCTGATTTTAAAGGAATGACTTTAAGGAGCTCGTAGTGCAGAAAAGCTGGCGTCGGCGTTGGTAGGCTGGGAAAATTCTGAATGGTCCATACGTAAATCATTTGCCTAAAAAAAATTCGAAGAATTTTGGGCGGCGCGGGATCGAACCCACAACCCTTCGGTCGCGAGCCTGGCACGCTAACCACCAAGCCCTGCGGACTTTCATTTTTATATCTTTATTACATTATGTTTCGAAAATACCATATACATGTTCAGTCGCACTACATTCTAAAGTCGAACATTCACTCATAAAACCTATTTATTTACGAACGCCTATCACACAATTTTTGCATTTGGCATCTTGTACATGTGGCCATCAGACGTTTTATTTGATAAAGTGACAAACTTGTTGTTCAAAGGTTTTTGTGAAAGTCACTCGCGCGCAAAGTTCGTATTTATCAAAATCTGGGAGACCTAGGCACGCGTCAAACATGAGGAACCAGTCAGGTTAACGAAATTGGGATTTCGGCGTACGTGGCTTCTCCGCATGTCTGTCAACCCTAGCAGTGCGAACATGTCATGCGGGATGTTCTTATTATCTGAAAGCGGGAGAAAGCAAATAATGTAATCGTTAGGAATTCGATCTTTTTTTAGCGTCGTCGCAGTATTAAAAACAACGCTCTATATATTGTCTCTTGCTTATTACATAATGTACAATTACTGTCCAGAGTACAAATATTTCTTTTTCTTCGAGGTAAGTTTTAACAGGTAAAGTGGATTTATGTAGTTAAAAGAGAAACGTCTTTGTTGAGTGAGGCACTTGCTTTTTCTTCCCGCTTTTGAACACGTCGCTGATGGGTTCTTACGTAAAGCGGGTGCGATTAAGTGGCAGAGAAAACATGTTTTTTGTAAAGCTAAGCAAATATTTTAATAAAGCTTAAGCGTGCTCCTGGAATTTTTGTCGTGTTACTTTCCCCATCGTTTCTATTTGACACCCGCAGCGAACCCTCCAGCCGGTGTTGTGTTCCCGTTGATTGATCGCGCAAAATAGATTGATGCTGCGAAGGATGTTCATTGTTGCGAGAAACCAGACACCGTTGAACGTGCGTTCTTAGACCATTGGGATGATTTTTTTTTTTTTGGGGGACGTCTTACAGGTTATTAGTACTTTAAGGGAAGGGTTTTCCACCCATAAACCTTGGTGTCGCAAGAGGTTTAGCGGCGGAAAGCGAGAAAAATGTGCCACCAGATCTTGTGATGCTACTGAAAATACGCAGCATTCGAAGGTGCCGCATCGCAGTTACCTTAATTGAAAGTTTACGAAACGCAGAATTCTGTTAATTATGATCATGCGTCCGTAAAACACGTAGTTGAAGTTAGGAAGCTTGGTTTTAGTGTTTTGAATTGGGTACCCGTGTGAAACTTACCTATAATGAATTATACCCTATTTATTTCCAGTATAAAGTTTGCCTTTTAAACAGGCCATAAAATAAAGGAGGCTTAATATAGCCAAAGTGAGAAGCATATTTCTGCCATCAGAATATTTACCCCGCAAGAAATGCATTCTAGCGAGCTTTAGGGTTATCTTGTACGATAATAGGGTGATTGCACAGCACACGCCCGTTGCAGAGCGCACGTGTGTGCTTAGCGCAGGAAGAACAAAAAGAGTACTTCGCAGTATTTCGTTTACGGAAACAATAAAGGCCTTATTAGGCGAGGCAAATAGACTCAACTCCACTCTTCAAAGCTCGCGACAGCTCTCAGTCTAGACAAACGAAAACCAAAACAAGTAATCAGGCTTACTACGAAGTATAGTGGGGGAAAACATAATTCGCATTGAGGCAGTCCAGTTTCCTCGGGGGCTTTGTGAATGCATCAGCTGGGGTAACGCAATTGGGATAGTCTCGACTTCGTACTAACGTAATGCACGCAAACCGGAACTTGGAACACAAAGCCGCAGGAAGTCTGTTCGGGCCGTTATTGTACGATGGTTGCAATCAACGTCCTCGTCGAGACGGGAATCGAATTCAAACTTCTGATTGGTTTACCATTTTTTTGTTATTACTGCTCAATTAGGCGTGGAAAGAGCTAAGAAATATTTGTTCCTACAGACGATTTCGTTCAGCTGCAAGAGTGCCTACATAAAAAAAAAAAGCGAATTCCGTGGTAAGGTAATGACATAGAGTTATTATAATGTACGCTACAGGTTCAACTGGCGCTAGTGTCTATGCGACTTCCGGGAGGCAGATTGAAGCAGACAGCAACCACTCTATTTTCGCAGTGCTCCTTCGCATTACTATAGGGGGTATTCACTGGCCGCCATATTTGAGGTCACTGTTTAGAGCGCATGCTCAGAACGAGCTCGCATTAATAGGCTGCCAAGACCGGCAATCTTGATGGTGCGGGGTGCACGTTGCAAAATAACTGTGGAAGCTCGCCATCAGCACGTGCTCAGCATTAGCGCACACAGAAATGGCCGCCAGTGAATTCCTATAGGAAAACACGCGTGCTTTTTGTCGCTTCGACGGAAAATAACATATAGAACTTTTGTTATTTGGGGCGTACCGAATAGTATGTAGCTTTATTAACATTGTAAAAGCGTATCTGCTTTAGGTACAAGATTCTTCTTTACCACTGAACGATGTTAAACTTCGCTATATTTCATGCCGAAACCTATGTTCCACGGTAGGCATGTGAAAACGAGCGACGATTCTAAGAAAAATAACAATCGAAAGGAATGTAGAGTGTGTTCCAGTTGTGCCAGCATTCCGGTGGTGCTTATAGATTACTAATATGCCCACCATGTCACTAACCAAAATGACTCCGTCGTGCATCTTTAAAAGAGGTTAAAAAAACACTCGAAACGTAAATAATGAAGTACGTGGGCTATTATATTGTGTCTTTTTTTATTATTTCCTATGTCGGTCAGCATTTATTGGGCACCTGTTCTGGCTTCTCTCTTTTTTCAAAGATTTCGAGCGTGCGGGTGATGTTTTTAACACAGAACTAGCATCTTCACAAATATTCATGAGCAGAAAGAATAAAGCAGTACATATTTATTATACTTTTGATCGTCTGCATGCACAAGGAGTTACATATCTAGTGCGTAGTTCATGCCGTCTTTCTCTCTCTCTCTCTTGGTTTTCTAGATGTCGTTTGTTGGTTTGGCACGAATACACCCCATGCTGGAAAGCGCCGACATCGTGTTCGCGCTAAAAGTGTCCGACTGTGCACATAAATACACGTATAAAGCGGTTTTAATACCATTTTTCAAGCTACGAATTTAAAATAAAAACGTCGAAACTGACCAATCATTTTGTCTGCGTGACTGCGAAATGTTCCAATCTACCTAACACGTACGAATAACTCGTGATATTTACGCTTATAATCGTTCGAAAAAGAAATGCGCTCGATTTTTTCCATAGAAATGTATTACCGGAAATCGATTTCCGACTGGTAGCTGTCTGCTTTCATGTCTCGCAGCACACCAACGCCAGTTGAACCTCTAGCGTACATTATAATAACTCTATGGGCACTGACCGCGGTTATAAAAAACAAAAAAAAAAAAAAAACATAATTAACATTGACCCAGTAAGTGTGACATCGCCGCTCCAAACAAACTATTGCTAGGGGTGTGGTAATGGACGAGTAAAAGGGGCTGGAGTTTGCTCCAAAAAAACAAAAAACAAAAACGATTTGTCCAAAATTGGACGTGAAATTGAAACGTCTAAAAATGATAGATAAAATAAGCCTTGATTTCACACCTACCACGACAGAGGTTTGCCGAGAATCGTCTGTTTCTGAAATATTTGCGACGGCAGATTCCTGTCCTCGAGACGCCTCGAAATGCCTGTTGCAGACGACACAAGACGAACGCTTACGGATTGACTGAAGTATACCTTCCGCAACAGCTTGTATCGTTCGCGCAATGATACGATTTTGATTTTGTATTCATTTGGAACATAGCAGGCTAAAAAAAAAAGAAAACTAATCATGTTTATAACAACTTGTATTTCAGTGCAATACGGGATACTGTCTGATGAAAACCATCACGCGCATAGATATCTGCTAAATACGGCGACAAAACAAAAACTGTTTAGAACAGGATATCAAAGCAACGTCGGGCCCTCTTTCTGATTTTTCAGTTGACGTGCCTTGAGACGTGTCTCTAGACGCCTAGAGGACGACGTCTAGGACGACCTCTTGAAAGACCTCAAGGACAACACCAAGGACGGCGTCGTCCATGAGCATACGATTGAGCGGCGAATGCTTGATGACGCATTTTTATGGGCATCTTTCGGGCACAGCGACGCCGCTTTTTCGCTCAATGGTACAAGTAAGGCTTACGCCTTAATAAGGAGCCGAGCGCGGCTTTGTTGACTCTCAGCCAGCTGTCAGGCCAAGGCATTGTCGCGCTGTTGCCGTCGTCGATGCTCATCCTTTCTTTTGTTTCTATGCGCAAGTTCGCCGATTAACTCTTTATTTTCTGTTTTACGCTTGGCGATCCGCTTCCATCTCCGACAATGGACATCTTGGCGAATATGTGCTGCCACCTAGACACGCGAATCGGTTCGAGACGAGGTGACTGGAAAACAACGCGCGCCCAAGGCCTCTCCCACCCGTTCCACACCCAAAACGTCAGCTACATCCTGTTCACCCATTGAGGCGATGTGACCTAGATACGGCTCCCCCAAGCTCACCTTTGTCCCCATCGTGCGTAATCTTCCGCCCCGAGGTCGACACAACGAAACCGCTCAAAGGTGAGAAATGCAAGATGGCGGATTGTTTGGAACTAGATACTCTCGAACCCAGGCGCATGAAATACTCCGCGCATGCGCACCGCGTATTTCTACAAAAGGTCCATATATATCTGTTACGGACAGTTTGCTTGATCACACAGATGGGCACTGAAGCAACTGTGCTCTCGGAAATCCCCGAAACGTGTGTTGGCCTGCACTTCGACCTTGATACACTTTACGTCGTCGTCGTAGTGATTCGGTCAATAGACCGATCTCAAGAAGCGTTCGGCGCATCCGTGAAGCCGCCATAATTTTAATTCAGGGTTTCGTATGGCAGTTTTTGAGCCAGCTCGTGCCACCTCGTGCTTTGCACCCGCAGAGCTCCTGCGAGGTTGTCGCTCGTGCAGAAAGACTAAAGTTCTCTTGACGCATTGCGGCAGCGGTGGCATAGCCAAAATGGCTGATGAGATCGCTCTATTTTGCTTCACAGTATTTTCACCTTCTCAAATACTGCGAAAGCGAGCTCCATGGCAAGGCGTTGGCGCACCTCGAGCGTCGATCAAAACTGTGCACTGGCACTCTTCGTTTCCAAACATCCCACTGAAAGTTAACCCCGAGAGTTGAAGCTTTGTCAATCGACAAAGACCTCATTCAACGCGGTCGCGTACTGCCTTAGAAACAACCACTGAACCCGCGAAGTCATTGTGTCGTCTGCTAGCAAGGCAAAACGGGCTTTTGTCTTCGCTTAATGATGTTGAAACGATAAAAAAAAAAGTCTGGATGACTGGATATTGAGAGGACACAATGCTTACAGCAAATGATTTACTTTTTTTTTGTGATCAGACAATTTCTAGCCTCACGTTGGTTCCCACTGCACTTGTCCATTACAACGGCCCTAGCAACGGTTTGTTTCAAGCGGAGCGCCATGTTGTAGCGTCATCACTTAGGGGATCAATTGTAATTCTACAAAGAGGTTCACCGTTGCTGACGGTAGGGGACATTAGAGTCGCGAGAAAACGCCTGCTAAAATAATAACTGCGAACAAAGTTGGATTGATCATCGCGACTAACCAAAAAGGGAGGCTAAAAAATAAGGGTTAATAAAGACAGTAATCAAATTTACGTACTCAATAGCGGCCAAATTTGTACATTTGTAAATTGTAAAAAATCATACTGGATAATGAGCTCTTATTACAAGTGAACGGTCAGTTCAGTCACTGAAGATTCCACTAATTCAGGTGTCCGTTTGTGTTTACAGCCAGACAAAAAAAAAAGAATGTTAAAAGTACCGTATTTTCTGCACTATATGCCGCACCCGGTGCATAGTCCGCAGCGGCTATTTTGGGGTCAAAAAAATAAAAGATTTTGTTTAGAAAGTCCGCTCCCGGTGCATAGCCCGCACTCGGTCTCTAGTCCGCACTTAATGCTTAGGCCAAATGTAGAAAACAAATATTACACAAATTATAGCTTGACGAATGCCTGCTGTATTAGCTCACAAAGATGCTTGTATCATACATCAATCAATATTAATATACTCAGCTATTCATAAAATCCTTCATGTCTTGTCACAGTAAACAATCCAGGAAAAATTACAGGAAGATGCTTTGATGGAGTTTTAGGGTATACGTTAGCATGACCCTAGGGGAACGCCACATACGTCCCCCTTTGGAAATCGCCAACGGTGACCCTTTCACTTTTCTGTTTGGGATTTCTCTTTTGCTTCCTCTATTCTATGCTTCCTCTTTTTGGCCTCGTTACGGGGTCAGTGTTAGCGTTTCCCATAGGGGGGGGCGTGTGTGGCGTTTCCCAATGATCATTCTTACGTATTCCCTAAGAATCCACTATTGAATCTTCCTGTAATTTTTTTCGCCACTTTTCTGCACTCTGCCTGTCAGAGTGAGAGGAGGAAGAAGATGAGCCCTTCAAGATTACCGAACAGTAAAATTTGTATCGTTCCTGCTATTTATCTACTCATAAACTTCTCGGAGATATCCCATGTATTCGATTAGATTCCTTAACTCATAGCGATCAGTATGACACTAAATATAGAGAATAGCTAAATTAAAGTAAAAGACTGATTAACCGGAGCGCGTTCCGAACAGCCATCTTGAATAGGTAGCGGGAGGAAAAACAAGCCCAATTAAGAAATCTATAATACCAAACTACAATGAGCTAGCCGCATAATAACCTGGCACTGTCTAACCCACTATCACTCACAGCGTATACTCGCACATTTATTAGATTTCTTCCCTGACTAACCGAAAGGTAACAGACACCCGCGCGATTGTTTTGCTAGCTTCTATAAGAGCTTTAGCGCTTCCAGCTATGCTCGGGTAAATACACCAACAAAACTGTACTGCTCGACTTTGAAACTACTAGCAAGTTATAAAGACACCACTAAGATCTTCGGTACATACAAACACGTCACAGGGATTATATTTAAACGCGTCATTTGAATTCTTTCAAAATCAGTAAATGCGAACACTACATAACCTTCGACATTACAACGTCCAGACCTAACTCGAGGTCCCCATTGAGACGACTAGATGAAGAAGAAGAAAACGGCTCTACCGAGCACGCAGCAGAGTCCATGGAGAGTCAGCGACGGAAAAGGAATAAGGAGAAGAAGAGAGCCACGAGGGAGAATGCCCAGAAAGGAAAAGGAAAAGGCACAAGGAGGTGAATTGGAACAGACAGACACTAATCACAAAACAAAACAGAAAACAGATGAACCAATGGCAAGAACACAACCTGAGCTGGCTCCATTTGAGGTGCGGGCGCTCCCGGGAGGCAGGAAGGGGGGAGGGGGGGGGGGGGGGGGTTTGTCCGGCGGGTGCTTTCGCGGGTGTTTCCTTGGAAACATTCCGGGGCAGACTGGGGTCGACACAGATGGAATACATAAAGGCTGTCACCCTGCTTGCAGCCGTAATGACCAAGAAAAAGATCATTGCTCTGGCACTGAGTGTTCAAAACTTAACTAATATTGCCATCCATCTAATTGAACATAATGCATACTTGCAGGGGAGGCTGAATGAGCGGACTCTCCAGCCGTCTTGCAGCTATGCTGATATGACAAACAAGAAGAATAAAGGACAAACTGAAAAATTAACAAAACTAACAAGACCTGAAGACAAAAGATGTGAGCCAGAAAAGGCGGCACTTCTGGTCTTCCCAAAAACACCGCAGAAAGGGAAAACGTTACTATAAGTAACCTCCATTTTGAGATCGGTGGTCTTTCCTGGAGAGTTAGCCCATACCGCTCACGAGATTCGGACCATTAAGAGAGGAGCGCTGATTTTGAGTACTTTAAAAGGAAGGAATCCCCAACCTGGAAAAAGAAATTAATAAGAAACCTCAGCTACCAGAAAAACTGGAATTAAAAAAAAAATAAAAAAATAAACTTTTCAGACGAATACCTTAAGTTAGGTTTAGGAGGATCATAACAACCCATCCTGAGTAACTAAAAGAAATAAAACTGACAAATCAGAACAAATATACAGGAACCACTGATGAGATAAATATTGTTCGGACGTTTGCAAACCGCAATGGGTTGGCCACAGTCATTTTAGAGCTCAGCCCGATGATGTTCAGGGAGCTGCAGAAGAAAGGGAGGGTCTTCCTTGATTGTACCTCGTGTCCTTTTGAGGAAAACCATTATATCACGTTTTGCAAAAAAATGCTGCCAGTTTGGCCACTTGCTGGCACGCTGCACTGCATCTTCTAGATACCGCAATTGTAGCAGAGACCACCTGGGGAAAAACTGTCAAGAACCAATAAAAAGATGCATAAGTTGTACATATAATGCCACTTTACACATAATATAATGCCACTTTACACTTTACACAAAGGGAAACCTTACACATTCGGCACTTCGGCAACAGTGCCCAAGCTACCTCGCCCAGGTGGAGAGGTTGCAAACAAAAATCACATACTAATAAAAAAAAAGATGATGCACTCTTATTATACAAACATGGATGAAACGTTCAAAATTTTACAAATTAACACTTATTTATTTTCAGCTACAGAACATCTAAAACTTACCTTAGACAAAATTCAACCTAATGTAATTGTTCAAGAACCCTATTGTTTTAAAAATAAAATCACTGCATTTTTTTAACAAACCACATTATACAATATACTGAACAACCACGCGCAGCTATGATTGTACGGGACAAGAAAGTGGATCTTTTAGAGCGCAGCTCTTAGGTGCCCGTTTCCTGGTTGAGCGGCGTTTTCGTCGTTCTCGGCGTCGGCGTCGGCTTAACCACGCGTTGCATTATGGGGATAAAATTTCCCCGCAAAATTTGCGGGAAATGTTTTCGCTAAATTTGGCGGGATATTTTTCCGCCAAATTTAGCGGAGAAATATTTCCGCTAAATTTAGGGGGGAATTTTCGAGCTAGATTCAGCGGGGAACATTTACCCTCGTGACGTCACACATGGTGTCACGTGTGACGTCTTTAAGGGAAACGTGACGTCACGCTAAATTTAGTGGAAAAATTTAGCCGAAATATTTCCGCTAAATTTAACAGATAAATTTACGTCACGTGACCTCAAACCAATTTAGTTTCCCCGCTAAATTTCGTGGGAAAATTTTCCCGTAAAATTCAGTGGGAAAATGCTGGCAAATTTCCCACAAAATTTAGCGGGAAAATATTGGTAAATTTTTTGCTAAATTTAGCGGGGAAATTTTCGCTGAATTTAGCGGGAAAATGTTGGCAAATTTCAAGCTAAAGTCTGCGGGAAAAGTTTCGCTGAATTTAGCGGGAATGAGAAGGGAGCAAGAGAGGAGGAGGTGAGGGTACAAAGAGGGAGCAGAGACATACTCTCCCCTCCTCCTCCTCAAGAGTTGCGCTCTGGCATTACTGAGAATTGTAAACGCGTTTCATTTTTTCCCCTGAATCAATAACCCGAGATATAATTTCACTCACAATAACAACAAAAAACACGAAAATAGAATCATAAATGCATATAGGTCTCTAAAAGATGATTTTGCAAACATACTGCACACAATAGAAGAGATCCTCACAACACGTGAGAATCTACAAACAGCCATACTGGGGGATTTCAACGCAAAACACCAGGCAGGGAGGGGGGGGGGGGGGTAGGATCCTCAGATTGTTCAGGAGATATCCTCGCCCAATTCGCAATACATCCTTCGTTTTTTTATTTTAAATAAGACTGATCAAGGTCCAATTTATACCTCAAAAACTGTCACCAGTTATATTGATCTAACCTTACCTAATTATTTTCTTTTCACAGATATATCTGACTGGGAGATTTCAAACATCCATAGTGAAAGTGATCATAAATACAACCTCAGAACATGTTTCGCAGAAACCATGATGTCAGCAAAACGACTTACAAACAAATGCGAAATAACATTACTATAACACATAAAAAAAGACAGATGGATGTAAGAACTAAAATATTAAAGTGTTGCAACTAAAGAAAAACGAATATATATATATATATATATATATATATATATATTATAAATTATATGTAAAGATTCACATCTACATAAATAAACACTCCAAAAATTGTGAAACAACACTCCAAAACATTAATACGGTGGAATACTGATTTAGAAATAGAACGGAAAAAAGTAGGCGCTCTACGTAAAATATATCAAAGATGTACAAATAATACAAGACATATGCGAGAGATAAAATACAAAATTGCATTACATGATTATAAAAAAACATAAAAAAAGCAAAAACAACATCTTGGCATAATAGCTGCACAAAGGTGTCAAAAATAAACATATGTAGTATACCATAAAAAATAGCAACTAAGAGAATAAGACATCCTATGTTAATTCCTCCTATCACTAACTCTAAAGGAATCGAAACACAAACACTAGAAGAATCCATCCAACTCATCTTAGACTATCACTTCCCAGAGGATAAAATAGAAACATATTTAGAACATAAAAAAACTACCTTGTCTCAATGAAATGAAGGAAATAACATAGAAGATGACGCACCTTTCGCTGAAACAGTGCTTAATTTAATACTAACAGAGCTCGCTCCCATCATCTCACCGGGTACAGGTAAACTCACTACACATGTCGTGAAAGCAATAGTTAATTATCATAATATACTAGTCCTAAATATATTCAGTGCATGTTTAAAATTCAGCTATTATTTAGATATTTGGAAAGCATCAAGAGTCATATAAATACAAAAAAAAGAAACTAACGAACCTCGAAATTAGAGGCATATATGTATTTCATCTATATTTTGGTAGAACTCTCCAGAAACTGGTAAAAATAGTATCTAATACTTTTTATACCACAATAATTAGCACCGTTCACTACAATACGGTTTCACACATAGAAAATATTTTACTACAGATTTATATAATCTAAAAAAAAACTTTGGTACTAACGAGAAAGTAAAAAAAAAGTATTTTGACATCCCTATAGTCACATGAAATGCTTTTAACTCAATCTGGCTACATTTCCTCCTTATTTACTTCAAAAATGTCAATCTACCTAGTAACATCTATTCTCTGATAGAAGAAATATCTTACAATAGACAGCCAGTTTACACATTAACTAAAGTGAACATAACTAAGAAAATGACTATGCGATGCCTTCAAGACTAACCTTTAAGCACTTTAATGTGGAATGTATTAATATCAACCCTCCTTACAAAAGCATTTCCTGATGAAGTGCGTATTCAAGCATTCGCTGACGACTTGACGATTTTAGTCAAGGGGCACACGAGAAGAAAACTCGAATTTAGAGCGAAGCTAATTCTGGATATAACAGACAGTTAGAGTATAAAGAATAAAGTAAGATTTGACCCTCTAAAATCAGTTGTTACTTTTTGGAAATGGGTATAAAAAATAGCACCAATAATAAAATTAGGCCATACACCCATTAGAATTACCAAAGAATTAAAACTCTTAGGAGTTAATTTTGATAGTCAATTATCCTTTTTTACCACACCTTAGTTATATAAAACGCAAAGTTACACAAAATATATTAGCATTAGGCAGCTTTTCAGGTCAAAATCGGGGTTTTTCTTCAACCAACTTTCGTCAATTTTATCTTTGATCTATAGCAAAAAAGTATTACATACGCCGGTCCCGTATACTATAAAACTGAAGAAAAAAATACCCATCAATGAAGAAAACTCACTTCCACCCAAAGGATTCTTTTGCTAAATATAACAAAAGACTTCAGCACAGTGAGTAACATAAGCCTTAACATACTAGCAAATACAACCCAAATCTACTTAGTCTTAGAAAAAAATAGCTATTTTTTCTCCATATAAATTACAAAAACATCTGGCCATTGCTGAAGATGCAATTACGTATCAAGAAATAGATATTCCGGCAGACATGAAAGCTATTCATCCTGAAAAATTACCATATTATTCATGTACCAATTTCACTAACAGAAATATTAACACCGACATAGATATATATATATATATATAGATGGATCCGTATGCAACAACACTGTTGGTGCTAGGATCGTGTGACGGGCTAGTTGGTTACACATTACAAAATGAAAAGTAGCGCTAAAGACGAGGACAAGTGGAAGACACAGACACGGACAGGCGCTGACTCACAACTGATATTTAGTGAAGAATAAAAGGAAGATAAAGCAGAAGTGCAAGGACATATACGAAATGAAAAAGAAGACTAACCAAACGAAAGAAAGCAACAATTATTTTTGACTTCAAAATTAAGAAATAAGAAAAAAAGCGCGGTAAAAAATTGAAACTTAACACCAAAAAATTTGAATGAAAACCCACTCCAATTAAATGAAAGAAAGAAAAAGAGAGAGGAAGAAGAGGACTCTGAAAATTAATCTAGTTAAACGAAGTTCTCACACAAAATATTGTAAGTAGTGCAATTCCTTCGCCGATTAGGCTACCGACGGTGCACTGATGCCTGTATCCCCTTTAACTGCTATGACTTGCGCCTCATAAATTTGTCTTCGTCTTTGATCACTAAACTTCCTTAGGATTTTTGTTCGATGGAATAGGGGAGTACACTTGCAATCTCGTACGTGTAGAGCAAGATGTCCCGCCGGTGAAGACTTAAGAGACAGTGCATGCTCTCTCAATCTCATGTTCACACACCGGCCAGTCTGACCCACGTACACCTTCCCACACGAGAATAAAATCTCGTATACTACGCCTCTAAGGCAGTTCACAAACTTATTAACATGCTTGACATCGCATTTGTCCTGTTTGTCGTGTTGAGAATTGATTTTCGGACACAGCCTTTTCAACTTGTCGGGTGCAGAAAGCACCACCCTGACATCAAACCTGTTGGCTACCTTTTTCAAGTTATGTGATATGGAATGAATGTACGGCACTATGGCTGGTCGGCTCCTCTTCTACTTGCTTCGGTCTTGTATTTTTTCATGCGTTAATATATTTTCTGCCACATCCGTCAAGTTGGACACGGGGTATCCCGAACTTGGCAGTCGCTGGATTTGGTTGGTGAAGCTCTCTCCGGCTGAATGGTGACACGACGTGTTTAACGCCGCTTTTAAGCAATTGGTCACGATTCCTCTTTTGGTGAGTTTGGAATGTGCTCAGTCGAATCAGAGTAGCTTTTTCTTTGATCTTGGTGAATACATCCAGCACAGATGGTTGTCCTGGAAGGCAATTTTCAAGTCTAAAAATTGAAGGACGCTGTTTGTGGGAAGTTCATGTGTATATCTGAGTCCTTGAGAATGTTTCACAAAGGTGGCGTGGATGTCGTGAACTGCTTTGGTGTTGCTGTCTTTCGGACGATTAGTGAGAAGGACGAAGTAGTCGTCGACGTATATAAAAATACGTGTGACTTGGCCGCTTGGAAGATTATCGGCAATAACCCGGTCGCACTTGGACAGGAAAATGTCACATAAAACTGGGGCAACGCATGACCCTATGCATATTCCCTTTTTTTTAACGTAGTTCTTGCCATTACACGTGACTACAGTGGATGATAAGTAAAACCTTAAGAGCTCTAGAAATGATTCCACCGGAAGGCCACAATTATTTCGAAAGGCTATTGCTCCATTTGCTTCGATAGATTCATTTACTGCTTTAAACAGTTCAGCGTGTGGAATGGAATAAAAAAAAAAAATCTTCAACGTCGAGAGAGAACCCATAACGTACTGTTGAAGCATTGGTTTTTAGATATTGAATTAAGGCATCAGAATTGGGTACCAGGAACGGATCATCAAGTTGGAGAGTGGAGAGAGGGGAGAGAGTGGAGGGTCGGAGCGCATCTCGGCCCCGACGGCACCGCACCCCCGTGGAGAAATAGTGCATCCAACCTCCGCTGCACTGTCATCGCGCGACGCAGAAGAGGCTGGTTGCACTATCTCTCCACGGGGCGCGGTGCCGCCGGGGCCGAGATGTGCTCCGATTGCAAACCGAAACCTAAAAACCCGTCGAATTTGTGCGGTTTTTCAGAAAGTCGTAAAATGCTGCGCGTGTCTTCTATCGTTCTGCAATTTGTTGATTTAGTTTTTTTTTTTATTATGTTGAGCAAATTTTTAATGGAAACCTTGCCCTTAAACACAATGTCAAAAAAGTTAAATACGCAAAAATAGTTAAGAATCTAATTATCCCGGACTTTAATAATTTTCCTAAATAGACCCCTGGCCCAGGACCAAAACGACACAAGCCTTTTTTTGTTGCGACTCGTAGTTTTCGCAATATCGAATTTGTCCACCTTTTGTCAAACACCCTGTATGTAGACAAGAACTTAAAAGCTATAATAATAAATAAATAATAATAAATATTTTTTATTGTCTCGTTTTCAACACAGTACATATACCGGCCCGCAAAAGCATGGGTATGCTTGTCTGCGGGACCTGGCGTCCGACAGGTTGCTTACATAGTTATAACAAAGCATGCATTTTTTTGCATGCAACTAAACAAAACAAACAAAGAGCATTAAACCTGACAAGAGAACAAGCGAAAAACTTGATTCATTTCAGTCACCTATCGTCTGACAGCACCATGCTCTCAGGTCTTGTTTTAGTCTTTTTAGGGAATCCAGGTTATGAAGCTCTTCTGGTAACTTATTAAAATAAAAAGGAACATAGTATGACCTTGCATTTTTTCCATATTTAGTATAAATCCTAGGGAGTATAAACTTTTCTGTTCGCCTCAAAATTCGTTCTTTTGTTAACGGAATTTTAAAATCACTATTGAAGTAATGTTTTACCAAAATTACATAACAGTGCAACCTCTCAGTGGTCAACACTCTCGCGGCATTCATTTTTTTATCTTTCTCTACTTCTTCATACATTGTCCCATATGTGATATTACAAGCAATTTTATAGAGTATATTATCGATTTTTGTTTTTTTATAGTTGGAACACATTCCGTATAACGAGATTCCATAACGTAGGATAGACTCACCCAGTGCGTTGTATACCCTCCTTCTCAGAGAAACGTTCGCCACACTACGCAACTTGTACAAATAGGCCGAGACGGCTCTCATTTTTTTATGATATATTCCACATGATCATTCCATAAAAGATTTACATCCAGATGCATCCCTAAATATTTGGTTGTTAGAACATAATCTAAAGGTACGCAGCTACAGGTTTTGCAACTATCTGAATGAAGGAACAGTGGAGTTGACAAGTTAACATGTTTGTATGGACTATGGAAGCACATCAACTTAGTTTTACTAGAATTAACAAAAATATGATTCTCAGAAAACCATACCATTAATAATTCGACATCTTTCTGGAAAATTGAAAGTGCGCTTGTTTCATCGCTATGTTCTAGTACCAGGGCTGTATCATCTGCATATTGATACACTCGAGATGCAAGAGGCAGTGCTCCAATTTGATTTACGTAAATATTAAACAGTAAAGGTCCTATTGTTGATCCCTGTGGTACTCCCGATTTAATTCGGATTACATTACTTCTACAGTCTCTTATTTTAACCAATTGATATCTGTCAGTAATGTAATCCTGCAAAAACGTATAGAAAGGCCCCCTAAAACCCATATTTCTCAGCTTTACTAAAAGTTTTTCATGATCGATTGTTTCAAAAGCTTTTGTCAAATCGAGAAAAAGGGCTAACGCAAAATGATTCTTGTCTAGACTGCAGCTGACATAATCAGTAAAATCTTGCAGCAAAAGTTCAGTGCTCTTATTTTTACGAAATCCGTACTGGGATGAGCGTATAAAATCATACTTTTCACAATATGAAGTCATTACATTGAATATCCATTTTTCCATGATCTGTGCTATAACTGGCAATATAGAAATAGGTCTGTAATTTGAAACGTCCTTTCTATCGCCATTTTTGTATAACGGTCGAACTATAGCGGTTTTTAACTCTACCGGGACTTGCCCCGTTAAAAAACAGTCGTTTATTATTTTTAATAAAACTTCTTTTAGCTTAAAAAAATTATATTGGATATCCCTTAAGCGTATTTTATCAATCCCCGCAGGTTTTGCCAGTGACATATTTTTTATTACATCTTCAAGGTCTATTTCTGTCATCTGTGGTAAGTATGCAGAATGCAAACTACCGTCGTAATCCTCTGGTCCTCCCCCTTGATATCTTATCCTTTTTCTGAGATCAGTGACCCTTTGAGCAAAAGAATCGTTAAATAGATTACACAATGAGACAATGTCGTTATCTCCAAAAGCCTTTCCAATTGTTTCATCAATTGTTCGCTTCCTTTTTGAGCCGGTGATTTGGTTGATCAAGTTCCACGTCTTCTTTAGGTTTCCCTGGCACTTCTGAAATTTATTTGTGAAATAAAACTTCTTTGCTAGTCTTATTTTCGCGGTTACCTTATTACGTAACTTTCTAAATTCTGCTCTTATTTGAGAATTGTCGGGGTTCGCCTTACATATATTCCACAACTTATCTTTTTCATGACATAGCGTCATGATTTCATCGTTTATCCATACATTTTCTGGTTTTCTTTGTTTCAGTTTCACTGTTTTCCAACACTGCTCATAAATGGACCTCATCTTGTCACTGAACCTTTGATAAGCAGTGATATGGTCGTATTCCAATAGTGACCCCCAATTATATGCTCTTATCATTTTGTCTATTCTGCTATTGTCTAGAATGCGTTTATAGACCGTCTGTTCGGTTCCCCTAGAATTTACTCCCAATATAGTTAGAGCTACAAAATAGTGGTCGGCAACTTTTTGCTTAATCACCCCTGACACTAACTTGAGATCGCTGCCTCTAACAATGATATGATCAATACAGGAACGCGTTAGGCGCGTTCCTAGACATTCTTCCCTAGTGTAATCATTAATTACATGTTCTAACCCGTAGCCTGCCAGTAGATTCAGGTAGTCAGACACACCGAACCTGGCTGCATTCATAATATCTATGTTCAAGTCACCAGCAATAATTAAATATTTGTTGTTATTGAATTTTTTTAGTAGCTCGTCGAATTCATCGAGAAAAGAATGTATATTCGCACTGGGTGGCCTATATATCGCACAGATAACAAAGGACACCTGCTGATTCGACACACACACCACCAAACCTTCCGCGTGTATCCAAGATAACTTTAGTTGCTCCGTCATCCAGTTGTTCTTTACAAAAACTAATACGCCACCCCCCCGTCTTCCCTCTCTGCACACGGAAAACGAGTGATATCCTACCAGATTAAAACAACTAACCATCGTTGTATCTATATTGATTTCTGTCAAAATGATTATATCAAGACGCGTCAATCTGTTGCTTAAGTAGACATTTAATTGGTCCCAATGTTTATGTAGACTTCTTACATTTATGTGTAATAAGTTAAGATCCATTCTACCACCTTCCACATCTGCTATCACACTCTGGGCGTTGATGTCCCAGTCTCGAAATGATGGGAACGACTTAGCCATAATTAACGTAGTTTAGATAAGTCTTGTTCCTTTTCCACGTGGATCGCAGCCGCCTTTTCTTTTTCCCGGACCAGAATTTTTCCGTTAGCGATCCACACAAATTTGTAGCCCTTCTCTTTTGCGCACGACTTCGTTTTCCATAGTAGTTGTCGAAGTAACTTTGTTAAATTTTCATTAATAAATACCCGTTCCTTTGCGAGAGCCCTTCTCTTGGAGATCCAGAGGTCTCTTACCGCTCTCTCTTTGAAGCGAACAATGATGGGCGGGATTTTCCCTTCCTTCGGACTTAATCTGTGTACCGCTTCTATACTGTCATGTGACGGAGCAGGTAGCTGCAGTTTAGCAGAAAGTTGTTGAATGGTTTCCATTAGGTTCTCGTTATCTTTTTTGGGGACCCCGTGAATTTCAATGTTTTTCCTCCTTGAGTACTGCTCTGCCGCATCTACAGCGGTCTTCAGCTCCTGAATCTCCATGTCTCTCTTATACATCGTCCTTTCCAACTCATTGGTCTTAAGTTTTAGCTCCTTTAGCTCTTTTTCTTGGACATTCACCTTTTCCAGAAGTTCATGGTACTCTTTTCCCATCACTTCTAAGGAGTGCTCTATGCCTTCCACGGTTTTTTCTTGACTTGTAAGCTTCACGATTACCGCATCATGTTTGTCAGATTGCTCATCGATGGACTTTTCGATTTTATTAATACGGGTTAAAACTTCTGTTAGTTTTGTGCTCATGGCAAGGATGTGCTTCATTAAATCTGAAGCATTCGGTTCTTCCGAAGTTGCGCCCACGACGCTGAATTGACTAGCTTCCTGGGAGTCCCTAGCCGCCTGCGTTGACTGTCTGGCTTTATGAATCTTACAGGTTGCACACTGCCAAGCACCCAAATCCTCTCTCGTCAAGGTCTTAAGCTGAGCCTTAGTCACCCCGGCACACTTTCCCACATGATAGCTATTATTACATTCAATACACTTCAGACTTTGGCTATCTGCCGGAATTGACTTCAAACAGCTCAAACATTCAACAAGAGGCATCTAGGAAAGGGGAGCAGTCCAGCGAGGCGGCAAACAAAGAAAATCAGGATTGATCAGAAAAGATCCTTACCTAGAAAATGCAGACGAGAAAACAGTGTTACGTCTTGCCACACACCCCGCCGGACTGCGCCCCGCCGTAGACTGCTGCTTGGTTTTGTTGACCGCAAGGGGGAGGTACCGTAGCCAACAATGTCACCTGAACCAATCGTGTTTCATGCGACTATCCACGTCACACAATGCAAGTATGGTTTCACTGTCCGATAATTCGGTGCCTTTTTCCTTGGGGCAGTTGATGTTCTGCGATGACTCAGGCACTCCGACGTACTGCGCTCATCATCCACCGTCGCTTGCTTTCGTTGACTGTTGGCGATAGTCCCACTTCTGTTTCCTTGGCACGAAGATAGGCCTTTGCCGGGAGCGCGTGTCAGGTGCTAGAAAATGCAGACGAGAAAACAGTGTTACGTCTTGCCACACACCCCGCCGGACTGCGCCCCGCCGTAGACTGCTGCTTGGTTTTGTTGACCGCAAGGGGGAGGTACCGTAGCCAACAATGTCACCTGAACCAATCGTGTTTCATGCGACTATCCACGTCACACAATGCAAGTATGGTTTCACTGTCCGATAATTCGGTGCCTTTTTCCTTGGGGCAGTTGATGTTCTGCGATGACTCAGGCACTCCGACGTACTGCGCTCATCATCCACCGTCGCTTGCTTTCGTTGACTGTTGGCGATAGTCCCACTTCTGTTTCCTTGGCACGAAGATAGGCCTTTGCCGGGAGCGCGTGTCAGGTGCTAGAAAATGCAGACGAGAAAACAGTGTTACGTCTTGCCACACACCCCGCCGGACTGCGCCCCGCCGTAGACTGCTGCTTGGTTTTGTTGACCGCAAGGGGGAGGTACCGTCCTGGTCCTGGTGTTTGTGGAGAAAAACATAGAGGACGAATTCTCCACAAACACCGTAACTTAACCAGCACGCTCTATTTCCACGAGTATAATAGTCCAATTTTAAATTTAGAAAATAAAAGAAAACTTTGTAGCAATTAAAAGTTCATGAGAATTCTTTCTAGGATGGTGGAGACGGTGGCTCCTATCATACCTCAAGTTTAAAAAAAGGAATAATATAAATGTATTTCAAATAAACTTCTCAAAATAGAATTTATATAAAAAACTAAAAACGACAAACAATGGAAAAGAACATAAATTCGAAAAAAAAATAAAAATTAAATTAAGACAGAACAACGAGATCTACAAGACTAAGGCTTCACTTCCGGCCTACCAACGCTCTGCTAATGGAGAAGAGGCCAAACTACTCCTTAATTCCCCACCCCCCCCCCAAAAAAAAAGAAAAAAAAAGAGAGGAGGTAAAATGCAATCTCAAACTAAACGCCCAATACCCCCAAACAAGAACATCAACAAGGAAACAAGGAAACAATCGGACATCTAATAAAAACATAAAATACAAATAGGGAAAAGACTAGAGTGGGGAAATATGAGTTTAACACTATTACTTCTATTTTTTACAGAAACAAAATAAAGGACAAAATAAACAAACAAAAGTAAAACTCAAGAACAAGCACAAGGAAGAACAGAAATTACAAAATTAAAAAAAAAAATCATGAGCCATTTTACTTTGTGAAGGTGGTTGACCTGCGGAGCTCTTTAGCACACGACACAGTCATTACACGAAATTTTGAGCAAAGGTACGAAAACAATCATTGTCTTGATCGGTGGTCATCAATCAGGTGCACGTGGTCACGGACAACACTTGCAGCGCACGAGTCCGCTTTGCAGGATCCCGCACATTGCCGATGTTGGTCAAGTCGTTGTCGAACCACAGTCGATCACACACCCTACAACTACCCCCAAACTGTCTGTCCAGAAAGTCCCTTTTGAATGTAGCGTATGCTCCATTAAAGTTGTCCAATTTAGCAGCATGGTACCTGCGTCTTTGTGATGGGTTCTCCGCCCCGCGACGTTCCTGGTCTTGTCTGGTTTGCCGCATGAGATTGGCGTTTTGTGCACAATCTTCATCGGTGTTGTTCGCCTATCGCCGCCGCCACTGACGTTCTCGTTGCCGCTACCACCGTTTCTCTCCGTAGGCGCGTTGATCTTCGGGAGTCTGGGCTATGCGCGGCCTCCCCATTATGACGAGAGAAGAGAAATGAAATTGAAAATAGAGCGGCAACTTGTGTTTCTGCTTTTTATACATAATATACATTCGTGTGGACGACTATCGCAGCCCCGAGGAGCCGGAGGAAACCAGACACAGGCGAAGGGACCGCCACCCGGCGGAAGGTAGACACGCGCGATGGGACCGCCACCCCGAGAGAGCAGAAGGAAACTAGGCACGCAGGCGCTTGGAACGACGACAAAGAGAGGGCGCTGCGAGTTTTTGTTGACGCACATAAAAAACCCACGGAGCCTTATCCATAAACAGCTTCGCTGTAAAAAGAGCACAAACATAATACAAGTTATCGATAAAGCTCACTCTTTTAGCTCGGGTATTGCTTTAAAGATTTAGTTTTCTTCTTCCCCTCACTATTGGTTTTTAATTTTCAAAAATAGCAATTGGTGGACCTTCCACTCTATTTTGTTTTAAATTGGCTTTAAATCGGTTGTGCCTTCCCAGGCGGTACCGATAGAAGTATAATATTTTTAACTGATTTATCGTCCTCACCCTAGTTTATGCCTGTCAGAGTACGTCGACGCCTTTGGATACTGTCACCCATATCACTCGCCGAAAGAACATCATGCATGCCACTTCTGGAAGGAACCGCGTTCATATCACTCGTGGAGGGAAATGAATCTATCGTTGTAAGTACACACACACATCATTGTCCCCACACCGCTACTGCAGAAACCCAGAGCGAAGAACAACCAGCGACGGCAGAGCGGCAACTGAGCACGCCCGCATTCCACAGCGCCGCGCCGCGCTCTCCTCTGTGGCTCCGCGCAATTTGTGCGCGTGACTTTGACGAAAAAAAAAAGGGTTCGTTTTGACGAAAACGTGGTGGTATCTGTCAGTTTGTCAGCGCCGGGGAGACAGAGGGAGGTTGACGCGTGCTGACGTCAGCGCTTCGTACCAGTGTGGGGCGTCGCACACGCCACCTTCTCCCCCTCCTTCTCCCTTTCTCCGCGGCGCTGACAGAGGAAAGACACCACCGGGTTTTAGACAAAACGAGCGTTGCAATGCTAACACATTAAAAACAATAATTTCTTGTATAGTTCACACCTGTAGATAGTCCGCATCGGGTAAAATGTCTACTTTTAAACACGTACTCTATAGGGTCCTGGGACTATACACCTTTCCAAAATACACTGGACCCCAGAAGCAACAAACCGTTTTCGAGCCCAGTCACTGAGTTTGAGGCTAGACTCTCACCGGCCTCCCTCCTAACCCTAACCGAGTGGACTGTAATTTCAAAAGGCGCAGCCTGCGTAGGCGCAGTTTCAAACGCTGCTGGCGGCTAAATTCTCGTCTTTTCCCGCTATATTTTGTGTTTCATGGTACATGTATTTTCCCGAGGACATTGAGAAAGCATTGTACCACATTTGAAAAAACACAAAAGCAACCCTGTGAACTATGTTTGTTGTGTACGCGCTCGACAGAAGGAATATGACTGGAATATTAGTTGTCATTTTTTTTACAGTAAGTTTTGACGGCGCCGCCCGATTAGCCGCGTGTCAAATGACGAAGCGATTAGCTGTCGAAAATAAATTACAACTGAAGATATCCGAAAGGTATGCATGTCTAAAGCTCACAAATAACGTGTTTACCGATGGACAGGACACGGACATACAATTTAGAAAGTTTTAACATGCGAACAATATATTGTCCCTACCACACGATGCAGCGTTATCCGAAACAAATTTATTTGAAAAAGATCTGAGATAACACAGTCACAGTCGACGACAGTCACATCTTGACGGTCGGACGGAATCTAAGCTGACTTCGTTTTGGGGCACATTTTTGGGGAGAGCTTCCTTTTTTCACAACAGCACCAAGGCAAAAGAACGAACGCGACTGACCCGTTTTCCACCCCAACCCGGACAACTATGTTTGGAGATGACCGAAGACTCTGCACGGATTATCGCTGGGATGGGGGAGAACAATTGTCATTGTTCGCAAAATCACGTCGGAGGCTGTTGAAAATCCTTTCTCTCCTTCGGTTTCCGTGAATGTTGAGAAGAAAAGCTTGAACGGCAGGCACTTACCAGCCCCATTTCTCACACTGGAAGAAAACACAAAAAAGTACGCAGCACGCATAAAAAAAAAATAAGTGGAAACTTTCAAGAGGGGCCAGAAAACGTCGAATGCAGAACGCCAAAACATAAGTAGAGAATTGCGCTGAGTGGGTTTTCACAGTCCAGAGAGTGCATGGAAGAAAATTTTCTTGCTGATACAGCGCGCGGCAGTCGTACCAGCCGCATCAGAATCAGCAACATGGCGGTGGCCTAGGAGCGTTTTTTGGAAAGGTGTATATAATCCGGAAGATACAGTACATTGAATATAGTCGCTGGCAGCTAAAAGGGAAGCTGAAGAGGTTCTTGAAATAAAATGTGTTAATGGTGAATTCCAAACTATTTTGATCCCGTGAATCTGAATATCACGTTCTTTTTCCCCGAAAATGTAACTAAACGCTAGAAAACACGAGAAACCTCCGGCCAGTCAATACGTCATACCCAGATCTTTAGGCCGCTAAGCGCGTGTCGCTCGTGTGGGCAGCGTGTGCAATTGCAAGCTTGCCACGTATTAGTGGCGAGATGTTTCTGTGGCGCCCTCCTATGGTTCCCTCTCGTGACGTCATTACCTTGGGAACAACAAGTTCGATAATGTTTGTAATATGCATGGTGGAAGCTTGGAATTATAGCACTCGGAAACCAACACTGCCAACACCTTCAAAATTGAAGTCTTCAGTTTCCTCTTATTTCCGTCGATGAGAAATCCTTTGCTGACGTAATAGTCAGCATTCGGCCAATTGAGGAATGCCGACCATAGCGACGCTTTCGATGGCGCACGTCGCTAATAGATAATTGCTAGAACGGAGCTCCGACTGGTAGCCCATCCGTGAAAGCACGAGCAGCGTGCGTGTGAACGTAGCTTTGACAAGCTTGCAATTGCACGGTCGTGCCCACAGGAGAAGAAGCATGGCGGCGGCTAGTCGCCCTGCTTGCAATCGTCTCTATTCCCCCGCACTCTGGTGGATATATTTCTTTTTTTTTGCAAACGCCACCAGGCGGTGTTCCAATCTTTGACGTCCCAACGAACTTCCGGTTTATAAATAAAATGAACAAACCCTTAACACCACTGCTTGAAACCAATTTAACCAAGACGCACAAAATATGTTCAAACTTTTTGAACATTCTTGCAAACCAACTTGTCTCATCCAAGACGTAAAAGCGTATAGTCGAAGGCTTTAGCTGGATTTCCAACTTTGTTTTCCGTGTGGTATTTATGCTTTCTAGCATCGGTGACAAATGCAGGCTCGACAGACTTGCCGAAAGTCGCTTCCGCACGCAGCGGTTCATGTTTGTATACAGAAAAAAAGGTCTGTATGCCGGCACCGAAACCAGTCGTGACGTCTTTTTCTACGTTGTGAAAATATCAGGAGGGCGCGTGCATAGCTTTGATGGGCGCGGAAGATGCGCGAGAGCGGAGATTCCGAGAACTAGCTGGATCCGACTGCACGCTCTGGGTAGAAGCGGCTTTAGCGGTTGAAACTGATTTGATTTTCTGCTGTTTTCGTGCACCAGTTTGAAACATAATCTCGACATTCGTGATCCTTGAGGTCAAATCAAGACGATTTAAGTGTTTTTCCTTTAATACAGAACCGCTTCATCAAGGCTCAACTTATTAGCGAGTTTTAGTAGATCGTTTTTGAAGGCCCGCTACAGTTACGGGGGCACGCTTCAGAGCGTGCATCGAAGTGGCAGCGCGAGCTCCCGCTACAAAGAGCGTGGCCTGAAAACATGATCTACAAAAACTCTCTATTGAGTCCACTCTTCTCGTTTCGTGCTTTGTTCTTCACAGTTCTTATTGTATAATGCCGCAATATTACTTGTTGTAGGGCGATAATAAGACAATCGGGAATCTCCACGCCCCGCGTTTATTAAAGGGGCGATGCAACAATTTTTGTACTTTGCGCAAATACCGTTTAGAACGGATCCCTGACGTTAATGACCTATGAAACACGCGTTCATTTTTCACCCCACGCAATAGAAGTCCCAGTAAAAAATTAAAGAAAAACGAGCAGCGTTCACCCCCTCAACTCGCGGCCAGAACAAGCGGCCACGTGATCTGGAGCCGATTATATGCCGCAAATGTTGATCATAGCCACGCGCTGGGGTTGGCATTGCACAGGACACGCGCTGAGTTCCAGACATTGTTATGGCTCGGCTATTGTCGTCGTTACAGCGATTGGACACGGGACACTACCCGAATCCTTCTCGAACTAGTAATTATCACGAGCCAAAATTGAGTGCCCACGCAATGCTCGGGTCCAATCTATGAACAGCATTCAAATATCGTCATATGGGTGTACTGCAATCCCCACTTTACGTCATCAAATTTCGCAAAGGAGAGATTGAATGAAAATGATCGCTTTTGTCTCTGAAATTACACCGCAACAAAGAAGTTTCTTGGCCGGTGGCGTTGCGTGCGAGTAACCTTGAGTCCCACTAGTGCCAGTAAGCTCGTGTAAATTGAAAAACATTCCAATTGAATATCGTTGCACCGCTCCTTTAAACCCTCAGTCACTACATTACTTTGACAACTGTGAACCATCGACCACGTGTCGTGAGAGTACATCCCGGCCTTTGATCTGGTATTTTAGACGTTAACTCTGCGCTGTCACGCCATTCGGCGTTGGGAAACTGCACGCCTAGTCCCGATACTTTCGTTCATAATTATAACCAGATATCTGCCAGCCTAAGAGAAATTCAGAAATACTGTAAAACCCTTAATGTTCGCGAGCAAGTCGCGAATCACGCGACTCGTAAAATTCGCCAACTCTAGTGGGCCCGAATAGTTCTATTATTTGTAGACGCGAATTCACGCCTTAAAAAAATAGTCAGAGTGCAGGCGAGCTGGTGTAAGTTGAACATGATTGTAAACCTGAGACGTTGCCTCCTCTTTTTCTACCTTCTGTTTGTGTTCTCTTTTCTGCCCCAGTCTCAGGTTTACAATCATGTTCAAGCCTTAAGTTTTCGTGAAATGTAAGGAATGCCGACCTCGCTGCCTAAATCTCGAAATCTCGGGTGCCGACAAAATAAAGGTTTTTATTTACAGTACTCAAGTTGTTGAGTAAATGCAGTCGTCTGCGAAAGGCTAAGGGCAAGCAGGGCTGATGCAGTCACTGAAAGAATGAGCACGTCATAATTTATTTTAGTTGTCTTGTCTCCAGCATGAGTTTTCTAGTTTTCATTAAAAAGTCTGTTTAAAAACAATGCTTGAGTAAACCACATTCCTTTTTTCATCTTTGAAATCTTGCATCTCGGATGGACCAGCAGTCAGAACATCACGCTGCCACGCTTAAAATAAAAGAGTCATTGACCAGACACAATTCTGCGGAAGCCAGCTTGTAAATCGTGAGAATAGAAATTTATAATTCATAAATGAAGGCTTGATGAGGAATAAGTTTTTTTTTTTATCTTGCCACGTTGTCGGTGGTTGAGCTTGACAGCGAAAAACAACTAAAAAGCGAGTGTTTTTATTACTGAGAGTGCTTATTAGCGATATTATAAGACGTTTATGCCTAAAGGCAACCCCCTATGTAATATAAAAAAAAAACTACCACAGAAACCCGCAATGCCATTTCTAGGTTTGGCAAATGCTAAACTTACTGCAACGTCAACTCATAAAAAAAAGTCCTGTGTTCATTTGTTTTTAAGTGATCACATGTTATCTTTTCCGACTTCCGACTTTTGGATATTGAAAGCCTCTTTATCCTTAAACTTGCAATGTATATATATAGTGACTACAACAGAGATGAAATTACATTTAGTGAGACTTACTACCCGAAGGCAACGCCATATAATCTGAGAAACGAAATCTACATGAAACCAGAAATACGAACCAATTACGGTTCCCAAGCAATAACTTACAAAATACCAGAGCTCCTAAACAACCAGCCCGATATTATTGAGTTAATAAAATGTTCTACTTACTTTTCACCTTTAAGAAAAATATGAAACGTTATCTCCTTCCATTTTATGAATAGTGTTGTGAAACTGTTTATTTAATCATTTTTGTCGATTTATGGGGCTGATTATCAGTTTTATGTTTTCTGTATTTATCCTTGTTAACCGATACTTTGCTTTGTAAGCGATACAGTTCTAGCAGCAACTGATTACTGTCAATTCTATGAAGTGCCTTATCATGTATATTATTATTTATATGTGTGTAATTTTATTATTACTGTTTTTTTGCATTTTCTTGTATAAGAATATTGTTTTGTGGACACGATATTGACTCCATAGTTTTCTTTGCGTTTACTGCTGTATGCTGCTGAGCTATGTACAGGGTGGTGGGGCCTCGTCAGGTAAAATATGTTTACCTTTTGCCCTTCCACCCGCAACTCAAGGAGTCCAAATAAAGATTATTATTATTATTATTATTATTAAATGTCGGCTTCCAGCACCACCGCTCTAGCGACACATTCACACAGAGTTCCAGTTTTCCGCTACACGTTGTTGATTCATGCGGACCGAAAAACTGGGATTCGTTTCCTCTTCCGGACCTTGTTTACTTACTCGGCAAGGTTTTCTTACGACGTAGCGGAACACACACGGGGCATCGGTACTCAAACACGAATTCGGTGTTTGCGCGAATCACATCAGTATTGTACAATTTGAGCGAGTCGGAAGAAGATCATGCCGAAATTGTCGCATAAAAAACGGCGAATGCTCTCCGTGCCGCTAATGCGATGCAACAAAACGGGACCAAGTGCGCTGACAGAGAGAATCTGTTTCGAGCCGCTCGTCGGCATGGACTAATAATCTCTTCCCTCGTTTCGACGTACCTCATAACACGAGCCCGTTCGCTCGCGCGAGAGGCTTTCGACAGATGCGGATGACACACAAAACAAACCCCCAACTTTTGCCAAACTTGGCCGCTGAAGACATAAGGGGGGGGGGGGGGGGGCGCGAACGATACTTCGCTTAACGGTAACCTGGAAAAGAGCGAACGCTAAAGCCCATTCGAACCAATCAAAGCGACGGAAGCAAAGCACGTGATAGCCCTCACCGAAGGTACATGGTCGAGAGAGTTACCCGAGCACTCTGAGAAGAGGGCAACGAAGATCTTTTCCCTCAAACTCGAACCCTCTCCTGTGCGTCACAGACGTAGCTCTTCTCCTCCTAGGAGATGAGCCCATCGCTACAAAATTCGTTCAGAAACGGATTTCCTCTCCCTCTCCCGACCTCGATAGCGCTGCCCAGAGTATAGTCACGTGTATCCCTCCGACGCGCTGAATGGCTCAAAGGGGCCCCGTAACGTTCGCTCTTTGCCAAGTTATGGTGAAACAAAGTATAGACGGAGCCCGAACGAAGTCTGGCGAACATTGTTAATGAGAAATGGGACGGACGATAAGGGGGACCGGATATTGTGTGCGCGCGCGAAACCGACGAGCTGTGAAATTTGAACACCGACGACTGCGTTGTTGCATCGGCCGTGGTGGCACCTCAAGCCGTTCTTCCGGAACTTGAAACTTTAGTCAGTTTGTACGAACGACGTTCACGCATCGTTTCGCCGCACGTCAGAGCGCGGTGTTGGCTAGAAGACACACAGACAGAGAGGCACAGACTAAAGTGCCGTTCACACAGTTAGGTTTGCTTATGGCCGAGGTGTTGTGATCTCTTACGACGATAAGACGCACTGGCACGTTCGCGCCATCAACGAGGGGGAACGTAGAACTATGTTTCGCTAGAGCGAATTTATTCCGGTGTCTGCGACGTCAGATGTACGTACTATTTTCGAGAAAAGACGTTTATGACATAGTCAAAAGATTTTAAAGCAAAACAAATGCGCAAGAAATATATATAAAAAAGTTTAGTTTCTGGAAAAGAAAATGTAAATAAAAATTAGAGGGTTGACGCGGAAAAACGTAAAGTCATAGACTCCAGAAGTCGTGTTAGGTATTGCATTGCCCCGATTACGCACTCGAGTGCTCTTGACATCCATATAAACAAAATGTTTTATCTCGGTGGTCATAGAATGTAGTCGTACCTTTTATGAAATCTATTTGTTTTATAAACGGACATGTGCTTCGGACATCGTATTATTTATAAATTATTCCCAATTCTAAGCCGAAAATAATAAATGTGGTTCCCCGGAAAACTGGGGTTTTTCAGGTCACCGCGTATAAGCCTTATCAGCGTTCTCTGACATCGCGAAATCAAATACATCATTTCGAAGATATAAAAATTCGAGAATAAAAATAAAGAAATACTATACTTGGTTTCAGCTTAAGTCCATACGCAGCCGACGCAACGAGCCCATGGAACCAATCATACAGGGTCAAAAATTGCACCATCATGGTGCTCCTAATTTTTTTGTACGTGTTATACTATCGCCGAACCAATCATAAAAAATGGCCCTATGACTTGCAAGTTTTACGCTGCTTGATTATTCTCATTAGCTCGTTGCGTCGGCTGCGTCTGCACTTAAGTTGAAACGAAATATAAAACGAAATCAATATACCTCACTCATGGTGAACATGATATTTTCCTAAACACAGCTAAGTAACTATCAATCACAAGAAATACTAAGTCAGTGAAACATTTTTGTACACTCATTCTTTGAAACGAAACAAAACGTCAATGTCAGCGACTATAGTTTCCACAGAAGCAACTCCAAGAACGTCTATCACGCAGGTCACATTCTCTATTAAGCAGACGATAGCTTTCGTTTTTGTTAGAGTTTCAAACAAAAGGACATCAGTACGAACTTAAAAATATGATTCCTCTAAATCGCCTTAAAACGTCGCTTTGCTCTTGTGCCTCGAAAAGCCTGAAAGGTTTGATCCCAGTTCGCTCGCTTCAGAGATTCGATTATGATACAGAAGTTCCATTTGTATTCGGTATAGCGGAAGACTCAAAAGAACACTAAACCTGACGTGGATCTTTAGAAGAGGTAAAAAATAATACGTCTTAAAAAACAAAGGTTAGCTAAAAACAATAAAAAAGATGCTAATAGAAAGGACAGCAATACACAAACAAAACTGCGGGAGAGCTGGAACGGATGTACCGAGTCTTAATCTCGAGACACTATATGACCTATCTATAAATGAACAAGAAATTTGAAACGATCGTTAGGAGCACGTCTTGTGTGATCAACGTGGAGACCAAAATAAAAGCTCGACTCTATTTTGAAGCAGGTTTTTTTAATCTTCGACCTCAAATTCGGAATGAGCACTAACACTCGTGGTCGCCAACAGCCTAGGAAACGCAAGGTGTGGCTTATCTTGTTCTCGCTTCCCGCTTCGTGATTGGTTCTTTGGCGCTCTTATCGACCGATGCGGCAATCTGATTGGCCCAGCGTTTTTTAAACCAGGCTCTGCTTTTTTCTAATGCTGTAAGTGACTACACACAAACTCTCGGACGTCACGTCGCTGAGATGGCACTGCTGTCGGTACTGCGCAAGCGTAGATGCTTCCGCTGATGCCACAATGATTTCTGCGCACACACAATGCCCCTACGTAATGTGGAAACACGCAGTCTTGTTTGTAAACAGCGCGCGTTGGTCTATACACGCGTGTACCTCAAAATCACGCCGTTTGTTTTAGACTGCTAAAGTATCCTTAAATAATAATAATAAAAAAAAATTGGGAGCGAGCTTTACTTTTGAAGTCCTATAATGCGTGAAATGCAATGCAGGAAATCGATGAGGGGATCAGCGTGTCGCGGGACGTAAATTTTCTCGCTAAATTTAGCGGGTAACGGAATTGCAGTATAGGACACGTGACGTCAATTCCCCGCTAATTTTAGTGGCGAAATTGAATGAATTTTTTGGCCACAAGACGTGAAGTTTCCCGCAAAATTTAGCGGCGAAACTGAGTTGACGTTTATGTAACGTACCGTCAATTTCTGTAATGTGTATTGATCATGGGACGTCACGTAGCACCACTTTCCCCGTTAACCCGTTACATTGGACCGGAAAATGCAGGAAAGAATAAAACTTTCAAATCGGGGGGTACCGTGAAAACAAAATCATGCTTTAAAAGTACAGGGAATGAGAATCCTTGTTTTACTTATTTTGTGACACCTTATGAACTATCGGCAGGCAGATGTAGAGATACCTGACTTGAAATCACGTGACGTGGCGTCATGCCTTCAAGTCATCATGTGAGGTCTTACGTGTTGCTATGATGTCACGTGAACTCAATTACCCCGCTAAATTTAGCGGGGGAAATCACGGACGGGCGGAGAAATATTTTGAATAGGTGCCTCAAAAGCATTGAAAGAAAGAATTGTCTTCGTCTTCTATTTTTTTTTTTTTGTGACGCCTTCTAGACGGTGTGCAGGTAGATGCAAGAAGTTCGTTCAATTGGTCAATTAGGTAAAGACCTGCGCGCTTGTCGAATTATTGCCAGAATGCGCTGCCACGTGGGTGTCAGGTGGGCCGAATATATGTATTGACTCATATCTGGTTGAGCCGAGTCCCGCACTTAGTTTGTCGCATTATTGCGCAATTCGAAACCCACAAATTCTTTAGTTAGGGGGAGAAGCACCACGATCGGGGATATTACGTGACAAACAAAGGAAAACAATAAAAAAAATATCACCGAATTTTATCTGCAAATTGTGATAGTGGATGGAAAGCAATATTTAAGGAGCGATGGCTTTAATTTGTTTAGAAGACACCAGGAAGTCGTTTCGAAGAGTGGAAAATGTTGTTTATAATTGGACGTCCCAAGGCGACACGCACCAGGGTCGCATCACGTGACGTCACGTTTTCAAGTCATGGTGTCCCGTGGTGTCACGTCATATGACCGCGTCGAATCAGATGTCCGATGTCCCCATCCGGTCACATCTCGCGCGCGAACGCAAGTGTCGCTGTCGTCGCGGCGTCACAGCTCGTGGTCGCTGAACTTTCCACAGTCTGTCAAGTTAAATAGTGACCTACAGCAGCACAGCCGTCTGCCGCACCCAGCGCCGCTGCTCTGCCACCGCTAGGATCGTGGCAGACAACAACGTGACACAAGTGGACCTCATCAGGCAGAAATCAGGGGCAAAAATAGAACCCGGCAACACACACAAGTGGGTGATGGGTTCCGGCGCCATGGTTTATATATACATTTTATATCATTGTATATACTATACCAAAGCAGTATAAGAACAAGGACGAAATGATATATATATATATATATTTTTTTTTATTTATATATAATAATATATTACGTGAGTAATTCCGTTCGTTTCAATTTCGTTTGAGACACTCGATCAATATCAGCATATTGAAATATTCTCCACAGAATCACTGCATAAAAACGCCTACTCAGCCTTCGGATTTTCTGTCCAACAGTAGAGGCATAAACGTGGAGCAACGCAATTAGTGCCAGCTAATCTCGCGGTGTGCGATGCGAATACTTCCACACGTAGAGGCCTCATATCTGACACTCTGACCATGGACTCCATGTTCACGCATAGATATAAAAGTCGCACTTGCAATATGAGAACGCGTTAAACTCACACACTGCTCGCTAGATGGAGCGAGTAAAGTGTCGTTCATCAACGCAAAAAAGCCCCGGACTAAAAATAAACAATTGGCAACTCGCTGCCCCATTTGCCGCTGTATTCGTGGTTATGGCTTTCCCGCAATAAGAGTCCTCTTGTGGAGAAGCTAACTTTACAAGATTGCGAGGGTTTACGAGTAATAAAATAGGGTGATTCCACGTCAGTTCATGAAATGATGGTCCGGGTCATAATTTCGATATTTTTGTTAAAAATATATATGAAAGCCATGTTCTTGGGAGGAACATTCAGCTATATATGAACGCCGTAACATTTTTTTTCGCTGATATATAAAATAGAGAAGCTCGAAGCGTGGAAATTGAGAAGATTTCACAATGCTATTTTGCCCAGTCGTCATTTCCTCATCGAAGCTTTCACGTCAGCATGAATTTTTTAATACGTTTTACAAAAGATATACGACACATACACAAAAAATTAAAAATATCAATAAATATTTCTATGCAAACAAAAAATCAAACATGGCATAAAAACGCGTTTAAGAGAATATTCACAATTGTTTTGCAAATAAAACATCGTTTATAATACTTCACAAAACATATTAAAATGTGCGTCTTTAATATCTTTTACGAATATATAAAGATAATATGCCCACCCGTAATTATATTATTGTTATTAACGCGGAAATGGGGCTGATTTCTCAAAATGTGGCAAGATTGGGCGTCGATATTTAAAAAGCTCCATCTTTTATTTTCTTTAAACCCTTGGCACTTTGCAGTAACTTGAACTAACTTGTGATGACACAAGATTGAGTAAATATGACCTCCGAACGGAAAAGCTACGACAAACCTTCACTCGGAGCGAGCCGACGTCTTCGTCATAGCGCTTTGCCGCACAGCACCAAACATTTTGAGCGTTAGTTATGGCATGTATTTTATATTATTAAAATCTTTTGTAGCGTTAGCTACACTGGCCAAGGTTGAGCAGTTTCGCGTGACTTCCAAAGAGCCGCTGCGCAAGCGCGAGGAGCAGTGACGTCACACGGCGCACAGCTGGCACGCCGGAGCCGCCGCCGCCTAGCGCTCCGCCGCCGCCGCGCGCTCTGCTGCCGCCGCACGCGCCTCGCCGGTCTGCGCATGCGCGAGGAGCAGTAACGTCACACGGCGCACAGCTGGCACGCCGGAGCCGCCATCGCCGTGCGCTCCGCCGCCGTCGTGCGCTCTGACGCCACCGCACGCGCCTCGCCGGTCTGCGCATGCGCGAGGAGAGGGACGTCAAACGGCGCACAGCTGGCGCGCGGGAGCTGCCGCCACCGAGCGCTCCCCGCCGCCGCGCTTGCCTCAGGAGTGACGTCATAGCCGCAGCAGACGCACTGGCGCCGCCGCGTGCCCAGCTGTGCGCCTCCGTTGCGCAGTAGCCAAGTCTGACGCTGCACCGGAGCCGCTTCATAGCGCCTCTCATTTTGTGCGCATAAGCTCACGCTACGTATATCCTGGCATAGCCGAGCTATGCCACCGCAATTTTTTTTATAAGGGGTGAGTATTAGTGACGCGAAACGGGACTTTGAGCTGGAGTACCATTAATTAGCTTACAATTCACAGAAACAAAACGGCCCCACTCTGCAAATTCGCTAAGTATGCATACATAAGCTTAAAACTCTCAGTTGCGCGAGTGGCCATGTAAACATCCGGCCTCTCGGTGGATGTAACCACACTTGGGAAGAAAGACACTTGAGTTTGTTTCTAATGAAAACTCTGCACATCGGTGGGAGGAGTACTGTCTACTTTTCCGCAAAAATCGAAGTGGAACATCACTGCCTTGGGTGGTAAGGTGGTTCTTGTGTCATGTATCAGGCTTCGTTGAAGGTCACGGATGTAAGAATGCCTGATATACTTTTCGCTCTCCAGTTCCCGCAGGAAGGCGAAAGTGTCCATAACCCTTTTGACGAGTTCGCCGGGTCCCATAGCGCGAAACAGATCTCTTCGTCTTAGTCGAGATGGAGCGACTGCAGCGAGATCCTCTGCGTTTTTGGCCACTTTTTGCAACGGCGCAGGAAGCAATCGTTCTGTAGAGCGCAGCAGAGGTAGATGCGCTTGAGGTCGTCTTCAGTAAATGTCTTCTTTGGGGCATTTCTTATTGCCGTTAAAAGCAACTGAAAATTTACGCAATGTATGCATGCGCACTCTTCGTGCTGGGACTTTTGTTTTACCCATTTTTGTCGTCGGGAATATATTTGGAGATTCCAAGTTCTGGATGGGGATGTCCTTCTACACAGCTGGTAAGCTTCCTTAATAGAGTGGGTCATAAACCTTTTTGCGACTTTGGACATGTCGTGGATCATGACTTCGACGACGTCCTTTTTTTGGGGGCTTTGAACAGAGCATGCGAGCTCGTCGCGTGTGTAATACTCAATTGCAACCCTCACGTCTACGGCATTCGCCTTTTTCACCATGTATTGAACAAGGGTTGCCCATACACCACCTTTGCGCTTCAGTTTTGTGTTTCATCAATCATGTAGGCAGTCGCTTCCGGCACCAGACGCCAATTTTTTTTCTTCGAGATGCTTGGTGGCAGAAGCGTGTACAATCGCTTGCGTTCCTGGTGGAAACTGCATGCCTTCAGCGCTTCGCGGAACGCGTCAAACCACTCCGCGCAGTGCACACAACTGTCTTCGAGTTCGAGAGTTTCGTGCGGTGAAAAGCAAAGTGGACCACCGTAAAACCTGTGAGGGGGACCCAGGCATCACATCTGTGGAAGTCATCATATGCCGAGAGGCCGGATGTTTACATGGCCACTCGCGCAACTGAGAGTTTTAAGCTTATTTATGCATAGTTAGCGAATTTGCAGAGTGGGGCCGTTTTGTTTTTTGTAAATTGTAAGCTAATTAATGGTATTTCAGCTCAAAGTACCTTTTCACGTCACTAATACTCACCATTTATGAAAAAAAAATTTAATAATATAAAATGCATGCCACAACTAACGCTCAAAATGTTTGGTGCTGTGCGGCAAAGCCTCTATGACGAAGATATTGGCTCACTCGAAGTGAAGGTTTGTCGTAGCTTTTCCCGTTCGGAGGTCATACATTACTCAATCTTTTGCCATCGCGGTTAGTTGAAGTCACTGCAAAGTGTCAAGGGGAGTTTAAAAAAATAAAAGATGGATTTTTTTATATATCAACGCCCACTCTTGCCACATTGTGAGAAATCAGCTGCATTTCCGCGTTAATAACAAAAAGATAATTAAGAGTGGGCATATTATCTTTATATATTCGTAAAGAATATTTGAAGACGTGCATTTGAATATCTTTTGTGACGTATTAAGAAAGATGGTTGATTTGCAAAAAAAATTGTGAATATGTCTCTAAAACGCGTTTTTATGCCATGTTGATTTTTTTGTTTGCATAGAAATATTTTATTGATATTTTTAATTTTTTGTGTATGTATTGTATACCTTTTGTAAAACGTATTAAAAAAGTTATGGTGACGTCATAGCTTCGATGAGAAAGACGACACTGTGCGAAGTAGCATTGCGAAAACTTCTCAATTTCCAAGCCTCGGGCTTCTCTATTTTATATCTCAGCGAAAAATATTGTTCCGGCATTCATATATAGCTGAATGTTCCTCCCAAGAACATGGCTTCATATATTTTTTAACAAAATATCTAAATTATGACTGGACCATCATTACATGAACTGACGTGGATCACCCAATAGTTCTTGGATTTGGGCTAGTTGATTTGACATTATGATGTATACTGCGCAATTTGTGCAAAGGGAGGCAATTTGCGGAAGGGAGGAAGCTACGAAAGGACAACCGAATGCTAGAATGTTTTTATACCACAGTTATATTGTATCTTTAGACTTATCGGGCAAGGTTTTATGGTGTGGAGTTCAGCGCTATAAATTCTTTCTTTTAATATTTTTTAGATTTACCGGTTGTAAACACTGGATCTAGGGACCTTGGGTAGTTTTTATGCTCCACTGACATACAGAAAGCAATAAACTAGCAGTTGGGAAAAGGCTTACGCCACACATGCATAAAATACAAACACTATGGGGTTCCCAGGGTACATAGGAGACACATTATGTAATTCAAGAGCTCAAAACTTTTAGGGGCGAAGCTCCTTAGGGTCTAGCCTTGTTCTCCGTCCGGCGTCCGTGCTTGCATCGATTTCCATCCCATCTGTCTTCTAAACAAAAAAAAAAATGTTTGCGCAGTCGACAGGATTCGAACCTGTGCGGGGAGACCCAATGGATTCTAGTCCATCGCCTTAACTACTCGGCCACGACTGCGGGACGAGTAGGGGGCTCTGAGACGTGGTAGTAACTCAAGACCTGGGGTTTCTGTCATGGATGCAACGTTGCATGTAGCCGCTCAACGTCTATACAGGAGAGGGCGCTGCGGCCAAATGCGTATATAATTGCGTTAAACTTTGCATGCATGGCTAACCGTTTATAGACGAGAGGGCGCTGCGGTCAAATGCTCAATTGTGTATATAACCATGTTCCATACCACACATTTTATTTCTGACATGGACCGTTGACTAAGCGGTGGAGATGCGTTCCCACGGCTTCTAGCGGATCCAAGCTGATCCGCTAGAAGAACCAGGCTCTGCATTTCACCGACCAAAGCAGTAATAATGAAATCGAAACGCAACCCGGAACTCAGCACTACCTATGAGCAGTAAAAAATCAGCACCATCAGCACTACATATGAACAATAAAATCAG